>JASSRZ010024778.1:0-22872 GCA_032164315.1 Malacoctenus gilli | reverse complement strand
TGTGTGTGTGTGTGTGTGTGTGTGTGTGTGTGTGTGTGTGTGTGTGTGTGTGTGTGTGTGTGTGTGTGTGTAATGGAAGGAATAAAGGCTGAGAGGCACTGCTGTTTACTTCTCTGTACGTGGGTGACTGAAGACGAGCGAGAATCAATGGAATCAGATCACTACACAATACTGAGCCTCCTTTCTATTGCGAAGGGGAAAAGAAACTTTTGACTTCTCTTTCAATAAGCCCCGGATCATCGCAGACATGCCCAGTTCACATCACTTTTCCCAGATTGTGAGTATAAAACCGTGAAAACCATTTTAAAAAAGTCCTAATTTTAACAAAAGTCCAAACGAAAATTGTCCAGAATCGGTCCAGACTGAAACAGGAAAAGCAGGCGAGGCTGAAACATCCAGAACATGAGAAGGGCCCGATGAGAGATGTTAAAGAGACTGTCCAGGGACAAGGGAGAAACTTACCACTGAAACACTTACCGTTTCTCAATACCAAGTACGCTGAGTGCGGACTCCCGAACTTCTGAAGCTCGGACTTGAAAACTTGGAAACTTCCAGAGAACGGGAGTTCGCAGTACGGTTCTTCGACAACTGGAACGGCAGCGAACTCGTTACGTCACTTCCTTGACTTCGGTGTCTGCCGCTGGTGATTATCCCAGAAATGTTTATTTTATGTTGTACATTTTAATAAAAATAAAATAATAACTACATAAAACAAACACCTTACTCGTTTTTTTAATTACTGCTTACAATTTTGTGTTCGCTCCTCCGCCATCGCTGATTGTAGTGAAATGCATTCTGGGATACATGGCTGTCCGAGTCCACACAAGTCACCATTCGATGCATCCTAGGTAAAAAGGGTGTAACGAGTTTACATCCGGGTATCTAACCGGACTTGCCAAAATGCGAACTTGTGTATTAGAACAGGACTTGGGCGCTGACTGATGACGTTTCTCAAGTCTGGGAGAACGCAAGTACAGACAAGTACGAGTAATGAGAAACGGCTACTGACTCCAGGTAGGGGACAGGTGGAGCCAATCGCTCCAAGAACAAGATGCCAAAATAAAACAGGAAGTGATGTGACAGACAAGCTGACAAGACAAGACTGAGCTAAACCCAAACGAAGTTGAGACATAAACACCATAAAAACTTAGAAAAACAAACTAAACAAGTTGAGAAAAATGACAAAATTATCCAAGAATGTCCAAAAAAAACAGCGGTACGGCAAACAAATTCATCATCACTCAAACGTCACAGCAGAGGATAAAGTATAAATCAAACGATCACAGCGAGGGACATTGAAACGGGGCCTTCGCGAAGAATATTGTTGTGAAATCACGCAAACTTAAGTCATTTCCAAAGCCAGGTCCAGGATGCAGATGCCGAGTCTCGGTGAGGACGTGATTACTCTTGTCATCGCCGTCTCCGTCCAGCTGGATGCGCTCTTGATCGTTGATTTTTGACAACTGGCAACCATCCTGTTTGACATCACACGAAGACAATCAGCACTGATGCTAAAAAAAAAAAAAAAAAAATGGCAGCAAGAATGTAATATTAATGGAGAGCAGCTTCGAAATTGTCTATTATCGGTGGCTACATGGCTCGTACGGACCAACTTGTGCTTGTGCGAAGCTTTCTGCTTGTGCGAAGCTTTCTGCTTGGCGAGCGGAGCGCCTCCGCAGTGGTGGCTTGTTCTTGTTTTTATCTTATCCGAGTGGTGCCAGGTGGCCTCGGGCAGCGCGGGGGCCTCAGCCCGTATCTGGCTACTGTCACGGCCCCGGGAGCATGCAAAAAGGCAGCGTATGGACAACAGCATCGCCGCAAACAGTCCGGATTCCTTACGACTCTCTGTAATTTTCAGAAATTGAAGTATTAGAAACAACTGCTTCTTGTCCGAACTGCGTTTTCATTCACTTCATCACAAGTGTTTGCTCGGAGTGAACTTTAAACGAGTCATTCTGGTTCACTTTCATGCAGTCATTCATTAGTGTCATCACTTTATGGAGCCCTTCTCATAGTTAAAAAGATCTAAGCGCTTTGTTCTCGTTTCATCTTTTTTAAATAGTATAATTTATTTCTGACGTTCCCCTTTTGGCAGTCTAAGTTACAAATAAACAGGGAGGCTATGATGCCACAGCATCCATGACCGGGGTGAGGTGGGGGACTTGGGTGAAGCTCTCACACTTGCATGAACCTGGATGTGGCAGCAGAGCCACACCTGCAGGCACGGAGCAGCTTCTTTACTGAGACTATTGAACCCACGACCGGTTGATCTTGAGCTGCAAAGTGGCTTCAGCTTGAATGAAAAACAGGTGTTTTACAGTCCCAGTTAAGGTTTCTCATGTTGATTTCTTCTACTCTGAGTGACTCCTCACAACCTCCTCAGTTCATCCTGATGAACGAGTCTCTCAGCTGATGTGAAAAAATTCATTTAAAATCTCCCGGCCTCGACAGTAACTCATCATTATATCATTGCTGTCTTCTCCCATCGGCTCGGCTTACACATTCACACTGAGGACAATGTCGTTCCACCGCTAGTCCTCAGCGCCTTTCACACAGACGGGGGGGACATGCAAGTGGAGCTCGCAGCCTTGTGACCGAACGGGCTGCTTGAAAGGCTGAATGGGAAGCTGACGAGATGCAACAATTTGTTTATGAAAAACAAACAAAAACTACATGACAGAGGGGATAACACGGAGCTGCAGGAGGAGAGTGGGAGGGGGTGTAATCCCCTCCCTCCAGCCAGGACGGAGCCTGATCCCTCTATGGAGAAGCAGAGGTTCCTGGCAGAGGCTGTTCTCTCTGGCAGCAGACAGCACGCAGGTATGTAGCAGCACAGATCCTACAAGCTGAGCCACAGCACACAGTGTGGAACACCTGCAATTCCGCCTCTGACCTGAGAGGCAGTGATGAGTTAGAGTGGTGTGTCAGCTGCCAATTGAGCTGCAGAGAGGCTTGACGTTTCTGTGAGTGGGTGTGGCTTCAGTTTGTCTGGTGGAACATAGCATCCTGCCAATATTGACTTGATTTTGATGCTTAATTTTATTTCTGTAGCCATTTTTAATCACAGTGGTGATTGAGTTTGCAGGGCTTCCGTTGAGCTACCTGTGTTCCACCGTCACTCTTTCCCAGACTCCGGCCCGTCTGCTTCACGGCGACTGTGGGGATTTGGCTGAGAGCTCCCAAAACCTGTGACCCATGTGTGTGCTAAACACCCAGGGCAGCTCGTGAGAGAGTCTTTATGATTACATGACCAACAATCACAAAGCAGAGAGGGTGAGAAAATGTTCCTGAGCACAAAACATTCCCAGACTTGCGGCAGGTTCGTGGAACTCTGGAGGCGATCCCGTTCGGAGATGTCCAGATAACAAATATGAAAGGATTTGTGGTAACGGAAGACTGCAAAACAATTACATTTTCCATTTCAGCATGACTCTGCCATGCTTTTTCTCTTGCACTCGGATCGGTTCGACCCTTTTCTGGGATTTTTGGGAGGGTATCGACTGCACGGTGCGTTTCGCCTTGCAGCATCTCTGCATGCGGCAGAACATCCTTCAGTGACAGTCGTCTGGGAGCTTCCCGTGCTGATCACGCTGCTTGAACTGTGCCATATTTTGAAATAAGAACATAGGGATTTGATGTCAACTTAATGTCTACCAGAGGGTCTTTAAATCACTTAATAGCTTGTCTCAAAGTCACTGATGGAACTCAACTGACTCATTTACTGGCAATGCCTCCCTCAACAAATACTGTCTGACAGGCATATTATGTTTGAGACACACACACACACACACACACACACACATCTGTGGCATGTTGTGAGATAAAGCTTAAACAAAACTCCAGAGTCTCTCGTTTCAGATAATACAAGGATGCAACCGGGTAACTATGCAAGGAAGTAATTACCTATCAAGAAGTCGAAGAGCTCAAACAAAGAGTGACTTTTTTTTCACTGTGAGACGTGATGACAGGCTGCAGGATTTCATCGCCTAATATTTACAGCTGTGGTAGGAAACCACACCACCTGGAACTTCACTTTTGTAAATAAATTCCGACTTACAAGCAGTTCGGAGACCTCAGGCCGCCGTTAATAGGGCAAAATAACAGGAAACAGGACCGACAAAAAAGGTCTAATGATGTCATTTTTTTTTCACCATGCAACAATGACTAAATCATGGACTTAATATGAAGATGATGTCCACACTCACATGTGAAGAGTATAAGTAACTCCCATTGCTTGGCCATGTGAGGCCAGAGTAAGCCGTCGGACGTCACGCTGAGGACTCCAGTGAGCAGGTTCACTGTGAACTCCTGGCATGGGTCACTGCTCCACGGTCCAGCCCTGTCAGGCCCATTGGCTTAACGCTTGAGGCCGCTCGGCCGCCGCCGCCGCTGCCAGGCTCTCTCCCACACCCGCCGTGCTATCGCTGGTGCAGTTCAACCGCGCGGGGTCGGCTGTAATCAGCACCTCCAGCCTCCGCGGCGCGATCTGTCAGTGGCGCTCAGCTCGGAGGGGGCAGAGGGAAACTTGAAGGACTGCTGGCAGACGGCCGCACATCGGGCGCGATCAAGGCAAGCCGAGGGGGACTGCCAGGCAGCAGAGGAGGAGTGCCGAGTGGAAACCGGTTGATTTGGTTGGAAACAGGATCGGGAAAGAATATGAAACACCGCAGCAGCGAGCAATAAAGAAAAAAAAAAGTTCAGCTTTTGGGACGCAACGATGTGCCCATGTTGGAGAGAGCCATAGCAAATTGCTCATCTGGTCGAGCGCTGCAATCGCCTGAAAATATGAAACAGGAACCGGGATACGGAGTCACTTTACATCATGCATGTCACAGTCAGTGGAGAATTCCTCTGTCATAATAAAGCACACTTCAATATGAGTTTTATAACCTCGGAGACATGAGTTTAAACGCTGAAAGTCACATCAAATCGGAGCTGGAGAGCTTACGAGGTGAAGGAAGTCCAGTAAATTTAATTTCTTCCCTGTGAAATCATGACACAACATCCTGAAGAAACGCTTTGTAACGCAAAGCTGCTGGTGTTAAGGCAGGAGGTTTGATGAGACCTGGCAACCCTGTCAATCGCATGAATCACCTGTTCAGTTTTCTTCCCAGTTGGATCACTGAAATGTTCCACTTCACAGGATTTAAACGTTAGACTGGACCGTGGATACATCATCAGCGGCCTCACGGCTCTCACAGCAGGCGCTCCACAAACACGGTTGGTTTGAACTCCAGCTCAAAAAGCCCGCTGGTGTCTTGGACTGCAGTTTTCACTCTCTGTTAGAGCACTGTCTCTCGGAGGTGACTGTTTCATGTTCTCCACAATGTTCCACTCTGTCACAATCCTCCTTCCAAGTCTAAGGCCTGAGAGGTAACACCTGCTGTCTTGCAACTGTAGAAATGTCAACACACGGATAGGTCCACTGTCCAAATACGAACACCATGTCAAAGCAGCCACACCAAAGAACTTCTGCTTTCACTGAAAAAAATCTTGCTCCCTAAGTTAAGGTATATCGATTAGATTCTGCTCTGTGTTACTACAGCCTATTTTGTGTCAGCATTAGTCATCAGATGGCATGAAGCCCACTCAGCACGCTCGCAGCAGTCCACAGCACAGATGTGTCTCAGACTGATCGTGCAACTCCACCAGACCCGCTCATAGATGTGTTCATACTACACTGGTCTATTTGGTGTCACAGTGTGAGAGCGTCAAATATGAGGCAGTCGACAGATTGTACCATTGTGTCAGCTCACAAATCTGTATCGTGTGCTATGTGCATGGGTGTTCATCAGGTCTTCAAGTCTGTGCTGAGTACAGTATGCAGGTAGTGGTCTTGTGTGCTACGTACATTTACATTAAAAAACAACTAATAAGCTCATTAATGTTAAAATTAAGGAGGATGGAAAGCTTCATCCTTTAATTAGATCCAATACCCAAAGGATCCATTAACAACTGCTGTCCGTAGTGTCCACAGGAGTGATCCAGCCATTCATACAGAAAAGTACATTATTGTTAGTTACTAGAGGAATGAGCAAAATCAATGGAATAATACAAAAAAGTCTTGGTGAAGAACAAGCAGTCAGTAGAGGCTCACAAGAAAAGTCTCCACGAATGCAGAAACGCTGGATGTGGTAAAGGTGACACAACCACTGTAATTCCATCCCACCATTGGTGCAATTAGCACTCTCACCTTAAAATTGTTACACTCCACAAAAAAATGTCTACCACGTTGTTTCGAGAACAAGCTGCAAGAAAAGCAACACATTGACAGAGTACAACACCCCCTCCCCCCATTTAAACTCACAATTGGCTGTTGACCTCCTCTGGCAACCAGTTTATCAAAAGATCCCAGTAAAGCTGAATGCTGGAGGCCTGGCCCACTCGCAGCAATATACGGAAGTAGGAACCTCCACAATAAAAGCACGAGGCAGTATTCCGAGGTCTGCTCTTCATTTTGGTTTTAATATGCTGTGTTTTGGGTTTTTTTCGAAAACATGTGTGACTCTAATTCGCCGTTCTTGGAGCGAACCAAGCCATGTGCCCCTCGTTAGGTTCTGAGCCACTGCTCGAAGATGTCTTCTCGCTCCACCATCTTCGATGAGCTTCAGCTTTTGTTTCCTTTCCACATCTATTATAACCAACAAGTTAATAATGAACAGCAGTCCACTCAAGAAAAAGATTCTCTTCTTAGATTAGAACTCCAGTCATCCAAATAAGTGTTTTGAAAAAGAATAAAGAAATCCTTTAATCCTGTCGCTAACTGAGAACGGACCTGCTCACATGGAGTATGTCTCTACAACAACAGCCCAATCACGTGCGGAAGAGAAGTTCATTTTCGGGGATATTTCTGAGTCTCATTATCTCAGGCTCCTAAATCGGCCTCAGCACATTTTTGGACCCAAACCATTTGTTTTGTATCTTCTCAGACAGTCCCAGTTCTAGTTTAGCAACAGAGGTACAGGCCTGCTTTGTCTCTTCAGCTATTAGCGTTACTAAGTTGCTCTGTACCGTTAGTTTGAGCAATGGAGATTAGCTTTTTTATGAGCAGTAATCCATAAGATAATATAAAATAGGCAGCAGACATGTTGGCTCGGCTTGAGTTTGAAATGAATTTCCGACAACGATCCAGGGAATAGAAGTCTGAAGCTATCAAACAACTGGGCCAGCTGCATGTTGAGAAGACCTGCTCACTCCTAAGTCACACCATGATCCTGCCAGGAATAAACCTACTGTTTATAATACACCTCACTCACATTTCATAAAATGATGGGACTTTTTCTGTGAGATTTTGACTTGAGCAACAAAACCTGAGCTCTGGCAAGTGGTGGCCAAACTACAGCCCAGGGGCCAAACTGTGTCCACTCGGCCCATTTTAAATCGAGCCGCAGCTTATTTGCAGGGATGAAGTGAGATTTGGCTTCATATGTTAAACTTATACTTGGTTGAATTGTGTTCATGAGTAACAGAACTTAAACTGTGCATCTCAGAAAGGTTTCTGCTGATGACAAACAGGGACAATAAAAAGGAACTCAATGGAGCACAGAGTCTTCCAGTCTTGTGTTTTTGGCCCTTTGTGTAAAATGTCTGGACACCCCCCGATGGACAGGATATAAAATAAAATTGTAAAAAGGTAAGGGCTCCTGTTTTGGGAAGGGTTTTCATGGGGAAAACCAACATACTCTGCTGCTCATCCCCCAAATGCATGTTCCTCACAAACGTGGCACCAGCAAAACTATTTATAAGGCCTCTCAACAAAGCAAACATCAACTTAACAGAAAATTTCCTCACATCCACCTTTTCACACCATCAGCCATGGAGCGATAAATACAGTACGGGTGACAAACAAAAGTTTAATGAACTTCTTGACTGAATAAAACAAACTGAGAGCACGGAGACCAACGAACGACTTTGCCAAAATCTTGTCAGGAAAAAACACAAAGCGGTCCGAAAAGCTCAGCAGTGCTGACATCTCTCTAACTTGGAGCAGGATACGGCCGCGCGGGTGATGTATTTTGTTTTTCATCGTCATGCTTTCTTAGCAACGACTAGACTTTTGATCTCGGAGGAAAACCTCGTCCTGGCAAGACGCATGGAGCTCTGCGAAATGTTTCTCTGAATGAGGATTACTTATGTACATGTCTGAGAGCGTGTTAACAAATCGTCTGCGGTGGACTGATGCTGCGTGGACCTTGAAGAGGCCTTTAAGCGAGCTCCAAGACGAATCCGTGGCAGTCAGTACAACTCCAACAAAACAAATCAAGCCAACTATTCATCCCAGCATCGTAATGACCATAATTATTCAAGTACTATTGGAAAAGTCACTTCCTGCCTCTCTGGTTAAATCGTACGAATATTTATTCAGCCCGAATGTAGAATGCTTGGAAACACAGATAATTAATACGAAACAGTTATTAATTTCCTGAATTTGCTATGCCAGAATGTCAAGCTGCTAATTTTACTGTCTGCACATCAGTGAGGTATGAAGGTTTATCAAACGGTTACTGGATCTGGGTTTGCGACTTGGGAGCGACTTCGCCCTTCTTCTCATACCTCTCAGGAGGGAAGCTCAGAGGCCAGACGAGGTGAGACGAGGTGGCGTCCTGTCCTGAGACAGCAGGACGGGATAGTGGCCACATGATGACCTTTTACAAACCTGACAGACGCTGAGAGGTTTAGAAGCTCAAAAGATTGCAGATCGTTAAAGCTTCACATCAATTGAGAGAAGCAAGAGGGTGGTGGATAACTGGGAAGATGGTGAGGTGCGGGAGTTGCTCGGTCTTCGAGCAGATGAAGAAATGATCAAAAACAGTAAAGAGACTGTAAAGCTGCCTTCTTTTTTTATTTGTCTCCCACCTCGAAAGAGCAGAAACACAGACGGGTAACAACAAAGGGGTTTTAACAGAATTGGATCAGCAACATGCGGCCGTCACACTGCAGACAGCAACACCTGAGCAGGTCCCTGCAAGCGTCAGGTCCTGGACAAACAGCACCTTGCATGTCACCACAGTGTGTGAGTGTGGAGGCAACGCAAAGGCAAGGGAAGACCGCTGAAGTGGTCAAAAAGCTAAAGTGGCCAATTTACCACTTTTACTGACAAACTTTGTTTAACCAAAGACGAATGAAAGAGGGAGAGAATAAACACGAAAAAGAGGTGTCTCGCAGCGAGTCATTTCACATGACCTCTGTTCTCAAATCCAATAAATCACTCTCAGAAGGATTAAGCAATCCTGGGAAAGCGAAGCACACCAACACGTTTAAACGATAAGCATTTAGTTGCGCTGCAGTGTATCCTGTCTGTCACCATGCTGGCAAGGTGGCTCAACCCTGGAATTTGTAAACGCGCCCTAACGCCGACACATGGTGATTGTAAGCCGAAAGAGATGTCCTCAATACAAAATGATAACTTGCCAAACATCTGAAAGAGCTTTAAAGTAGGTGGGATATCTCACCACTTGGAGAGCACGTTAAAACTCACTAATTCGCAGCGTGAAAGGGGGAGTGCGAAATGCTCTCGCGAGCACTTAATGGGCATTTCAGCTCAAAGGGACATGGAAGGTGTGAACACTGTAATAGAGGGGGGAAGCGATGACATCGGCTCCTCCATGTATTTAGCTCCTCTCTTCGCCGCTTCGCCTCTCTTCGGATGACGAGGAATCCAGCTGGAATCCACGTGAGGCCCAGAAGAATTCTAGAGGAAGCTCGAAAAAACAACCCGACGAGCTTGTGGTGCTTGCGCAGCCCAGGAAAGAGTTCCTCAAGCAGATAACAAATGTCCTGAGATAGCGATGACTCATGGGCTCGTGGAATATTAAGTAAGATACGATTAAATTCAATACTTGTGCAACGCGATCGCCCTGCTCTGGAAGGAACTGATGGTTTGCAATCAAAAGGACAAAGGATTTCACAGGGATTATTTACCTTGGAGGAACTCACTGGATTCGAGATCTCATGGTGATGATGTTTTTGCTCTCGCCACAGATGGCGCTCGTTTGTGCAGTTTGTGTGTTCTTTCTATGAGTCCTCTTGTTCTTTAAATTCCAGAATCATAAACATGGCTACATTTTACAGGTAAAAAAATGACCTAAATCCAATCTTTTGGTCCATATGTGACCCATCGCTGATGTTTTCACGACAGGCGAATTCAACTTTTTTTCAAATTCAACTCAGGACGCTTTTTGTTGATGGTATCAAAGCTGATACTCATCCCGAGCCCCTCAGCCTCCCTGTCTCTGTGTCTTTCAGTGCAGATGGAGCAGCTATCGCTCCACCAAAGGGCGTTCATCAAAGGCTGGGCTCTGTTTATTCTCCATTTCCTCCTCCTTACGGTTTACGCCGTGTGATTCCAGGCCATCGGTGCACATGTTGCCCATATTAAGTTCCGTAAACACCGCTTGTGACATCACGAAAATCTTCCTCCTATGCTGGTCACTTTGGGGCCGTGAAACTGTCTGATCGAGGTCACTTTTCCAATGACAATGTGTACAATCCCAAAAATTAATTGATCTTGGAAAAATAGTCAAGAAAAAGATGAGAGGTCTGCAGCGTGGGCGTGGCCTCTGCGTTTACCTTGGGATGGACTGACGACCTGTCTGCAGTGTATCCTGCCTCAACAATATAAGACCAAACCTACATGAGAAGGAGAATCTAGGGAATAGAGGTAATATATATAAACCAGAAAAATGTACCATAATAGTCTTGCTTTAACATTATTTTGTGGTAAAAACAATCATAAACAATGTCCATCTTTAGTAAAGAAACAACCCTTCAAGAAGATGAGGTAAGTCATCTTTATATTTCATTATTTTTGGCTTCCCAGCCTTAAAAGCCCTTAAAAAACACCTGAAAAAGTCTGTTTTAAAACATTGGCTTGATTGAGTGATTGGCATGGCCGTTGATGACAGCCTCAAAGTAATTTCAGCTGAGTGAAAACAACCCGGGGGAGAAAATGTTGGCCTCGCAGAAGGTTACTCGACGCTTGATTCTGGAGGTGATCTGTCAGTTTTCTGTCAACAGGACGAACGGACCGGGAAATAAGCGTGTTACTGGAAAGACTTAATTTTTGCCACCTGCACTCTGTTTTTAGCTCGTCAAACGGAAAGCTCTCAGGTTCGGCTCTTCGCTATAACTCCTGAGTCACCACTCAAACATCAGACACCGGCAGCTGTCAGGCTGAGTGGCACATAACACAGGGCCCTGTGTGTTTGTGAAATGATTCATGGGATTTCAGCAAGAGCTCCTCAGAATGCTTCTAATCATGGATTAAATGTGCTTTTCTGCTGAAACAGTTCATCAAATTTTGCCCCAATTCTAAATAAATAGATGAAACAAACCCTTGAATGGCTCACAGAACCTCCTGACATTGCACCTTGTTGGGGAGTGAGGCTCTTTAGCCCCCCCCCCCCCCGATATTGGCTGTCCTAAATGAAATGACACTCCACCACACACACGTTCACATTTTAGAGTCGCCAATTGACCTCAGATGATTTGTAACCTCATACGTGCTGAGGGGCAAGTCACAAGCTCCAAAAAACGATCGCAACTGACCTGGAACCAGAGAGCATTGTGCTGTCAGGCAAGAGTGCTAACAACAACACGGTTTTCATTGTTTGAATCGTGACTACAGCCACACAGTCTCCAGTTCGTCTCACGGTTGCAGGGCTGCACCCAGCGAGGGGCGAAACGTCTGGAAGAATAAACTGTGTCCTCACATCACTGTGCAGATTAGCATCTGCTGTTAAGCTGCGAGGGGATCAAGTGAAGAGCAGCAGCACTCCAATTCCTGCACAGTTCAGCCTCGCTAACGGCGTAGTTTGATCGATCCAATGGCGAAACATAATCGAGTGTATTTCACAAGTTTCGCTCTGTAATACACCAGGCCCTTGTAAAAGCCAGTGATAACCTTAGGTCAACCAGGCAACCCTAATGCAATCTGCAGGAGCGACGTTGAGGCCGCCGATGCGCTCGGGCGCCAGAAAAATATGAGATCACATGCAAATAAAGTTCCTGTCTTATAACTCACTGTCACAAATGCACAGCGGGACTGCACAAAGTGTATTTCGCTTGTTGTAAATCAAGTACGGTGTCACACATTTTGTGGAGGTGGATATATCGTGTTGTTATTTTCCTGTGGAAGGCCGGTCGACGAGATGGGGCTCAACAGTGGGAGCAGATGCTGCTTTGATACGTCTGAGTCGTGTGAAACTACTTCTCCTTTGCCTGAACGGACAACCCCTCCACTCACGTTGTTGATTCAGCTGCTCGTGTTGCGAGTAGACTTGCGAAGACGATGCTCCCTCCTCGACACCAAACGTACGCCACAGTCGTACGCACGAACTCAGTCTTTTCGGGGCCAAAACAGGCCCCTGAACATGCCAGAGCTTGTGGGCCTGGAGTCCCCAAATCAAAAGGAAACAATTAACCTATCAGAACACGTCCTAATTGTGTTTACATAGCCTGAATGGGAAACCTCCCCTTCAAGTAATGTACAGACGAACCCAAAGTCCAAATGGAAACAAGGTGTCAGGCGGCGCGGCTGCGGAGCGAGGCGTTTTCTGGAAGGAAGCGTGTTCCGTTTACGCAAGCTGAGAAATATGAGCCAATCAACGCGTGCGGCAGCGTGTCAGCCATTGGCCACGTTCAAGGCGTGTGTACGGACAACAGCTCAACCATGCAGCGGACACACAGTGGAGAGCAAAATCACATGAATTCTTAAACAGAACAAATTGCAAAATGATAAATGTTTAGAACAGCTTCATCAGCCAAAGTGACGATGAGTGTGTTTATTGGGCAAAACCATGTCATGAATGTTGTGATGAGTATTGATCCCAACAATACTCATATAATGTAATCAGAGCCCCCCCCCCCCCACACACACACACACACACACCCACACACAGTCAACCGAGCATATCCCACCCTGCACATGTGTATTTGAACTTTGTTTTTCTCATCCTTTAACCATTAATCAGTTCAAGACTCCTCTAATTTACATATTAGCTTCTCTGCGTTCCACTTGACCTTCAGCTGGAGCATTGTATCCTTGGATGGGCTCTCTGGGGCCACTTCAGATCCACAATTCCAACCCTGTTCTTATTTTCGTGGCCCCTCGTCAACCTTCTAAGCTTTGGGGTCTCATGGCTGCCCCCAGTTTGTGTCGTCTGACTGTTAACCGTGATCGTTTCCACCTGTGTCTTGTCAGGCCCCTATGCTGTGCATGAGTTTGCAAATTGAGTGGTTTTTATTGACTCAGCTCCTCCTTCACCACTGGGTCAATTCCAAGCTGCATTGTGGCTATAAAGGCTAAAGTAGCTGAGCCCTAATGGCCATCAAGTGCCAGTCAAGTCGTTAAAAAGTTTTGATTGTTAAGGCAGATTCACAAACCATTTTCTGATGTTGAGGAACAAATAAAAGAGGAAATTTCCACGTTTGTTATGCTATGTTAAGAGAGGAGGAATCACTTCTGTCCAGAAATGTCCGCATCGTCCCGCGTTGCTGAGACACAAGTACATGCCTGTGCACGCGCGAGTACATGCACACGTTACTGAACAAACGTTCATGTCAGCAGAGTTTTTTCTGACGAATTCAAACATTGTGAGTCACATCTGGGCAGCATCAGAGCTCAGAAGGCTGCATCCAGTCCTTCTCGTTTCAGGGTTATGTTTGCACTGCGCGCCCCAAATAATTACATGCGTGTGAGTGTTCGGCCACTCATACGTTTGCCGGGAACATAAAAATCGAGCTTGGACGACTAATATGCCGTCAGACAGTGTTCAACGGCAGCCCTGCTTGTTTGGAGCCTGGCTCGTCTGGCGGGGAGGGGAAAAGAGGGTGCAACATAAAACCAGAGTGTTGCGAGCTGAAACAAAATGATGTATTGTATTTTCCTGAAATGCAGATTCCCAAGTTTTACAAGAGGAATCACAGTATTATAATAAAATGAAAACAACTCGATGATCGATCGATCGTTTGATCTTTTTAAAAAAAAAGACGATCCACAAAAAACAAAAAGGCCTCGGATCAGCAAGATGAATTCTCTCTGAAATAGACCCCAAAGCTTCAAATACAGAAATACTAATTGGAGTGTGGAAAAAGCAGAATGTAACACCATATTCGTCACTGCTGCTGTGGAGAGAAATCAAAGGGGTAGCAGCCCCCTTCGACAAGGAGGATTCGCATGACGGTGGGACGCCACCGCGTCATGTTTCTGCTATCAGTGGACCTTACAAAGTGAAGGCACCAGTGTGTGGACGCATGGATGAGGGTTACAGTCCCCCAGCCAGAGTGGTCTGTGTGAAAGGGGCGATTGATAGCTAGTGTTACAATACATCACACGCACACTACACAAAAAAGCAGAGCCTTTCCGGTGGTTCAATGACCAGTAAAGTGATATAGAGCCTTCACAAACATTTCCTGGCTGGTGTGAGCAGGTGGGTGGTCAGGAGGAGTACGGATCCACGAACACACACGCACGCACGCACGCGCGCACACACACACACACACACACACACACACACACACACACACACACACACACACCCCAACACACGCACACACCAATCCTCCAACGGAAGACTGCGCATGAAAACCAGCGTGTCAGGTAGCGCCACACTTGTTTTTGCTTCTCCACCCTCCACCAAGACACTCCACTCCAGACTTGTCCGAGCCTTTTCCCAATAAATTGTGATTTTGGAATCAAAGATTACAAATTACACACAGCTTCCAGCTCTAAGACCCGCAGTGATCGTTTTCCTGCGTTCAGCCATAAAGAGCGTAAATCCCACTTCGCTGGGCTTCTCCAAGTGTAAGCAAAAGCTGATTTATGGTGAGAGCCAAAGAATGGAGCCATATCACACAAGTTTTCGTTTTCCTGCCTCAAAAACAAGCCTAATTATTTGACAAATTCTGAAAATACACAGGATGAATATAATTTTTATGGTCAACTGAGAAGAAATAGTTGATACAACTAGTGTCGTGGAACCACTTCAATGTAAACCGTAATCTCGGGGTTTACGGTTATAAACGAGTCCTCGAGACACCGACCTCGGACATGTCCCGCACATCACATTTTATCGATTATTCTGTGGCAACAATGAGGCAAAACGTAAACACAGACCACACCAGGTCCAAACAATGGAGCCGTCCAACAGGCTTTTTCTCACGAGGCTGAGAGCGGAGAAAGGAGCGAGCTCCATGCCGACAGTAACCCAGCTTTGGGCCCCCTGTTTAAAGTCACGTTGAAGACTTTGACATACATGTCCATCAATCGGGACTCCACCAAGAGTAGAACAGAAAACATGCTTGCCTGGCTTTTTCACGACATTGTTTCTCGGTGATGCTGTATGAACACGAGGCCGCGAATCACTCTCAGATGGACGCAGCGTTTGCCACATTCTGTCAGAATATCTTTGCGAGACACTGACAACATCTTCTCTTTTGGAGGAAATTCTAATAATCTTACTGGGGGGATAGCATGGCAGCTCAGAGATGCGTGTATCTGCATAATAAACACAAACCACCGCGCAAGTGCTGTCCAACGAGCACAAGCAATAGAAAAACAAACCCTCCAGGATTTCCCCCCTCCAACTAAATGAAACCATCTGCTGTTATCTTCGACCACGAAGACAACATTTAACAACGTTATCATATTTGAGAGCACTGGTGGTGTTTTGCTTTCCTGCATGTCCGCACACAAAACAGACACATTAAACACTGTGTCGGAGAGATGATCACAACACAAGTACTGGCAGGAAAATGTCCATGGCCGTCCATATGAGTCCCACTGGGCTCAATTTACCTTGTTTGTGGTGAAGTCTCCACCTGATATATAACATTTTTACCCATACGTCTCAATTGGAGTCGCAGACAGTGTTTCAAAATAATACATCTCAGATGTGCAGTGTGGCTTCAGGCTTCTAAACGGTCTCGCAATGTGATCTAATGCTGCAACCATGTGGTGGCGAGGAAGGTAACGTCGCGCCTCGTGAAACACTGATTACTGCGGACCGCGAGGAGTACGGCAGGGAGAAGGAGTCGCGTCGTCATGTGGCCACGTGATCCGCAGCGCATCTTGTCGCGGCGGACACGCCATTTCCAGTTGCTAGACGATCACAGGACAAACACAGAGAGATGCACACAAACACTCACTCTTTCCTTGTATCCTTTTCAGCTGGAACTGGGAAGACAACTCATGCCTCCGCTTCATCCTCCACTTAGAGCTGCATCTGCAGATGAATCCTAGAGTAGATGATGGAAGGGCAACATGTTTACACCGTGTCCAAGTAAAAAAGTTCAGGACATAAAAGCTGAATGAATAACTCAGAAAGCTCTTGCATGACTTGAGCTCCAACATCTCTAACATCCAACATCATCATCTAAAATGACCAATGAACACGACAAGGTGAAGACAGAGGAGTAATGGTCAAGTTCCACTGCTTCAAAGCGTTTGTCTGCCCAACGAACTTCTTTGTAAACGTATTAAACTGATGACGACTGAAAGTAATGCAACCACTGCTGTTAGCGTTGCCCTTCAAATCGAGCCATTCTGCATTGCAGACATTTCAGGGGCTTTTCATAAAAGTCAGAAACAACGCTGCAGTCATTTCTCCATGAAACAGCTTGAGTCTGTTTGTTGTTCTAAAGAGAAGCCTCTGTCACGTCAAAACATTCAACAGTTTGCTGTGTGCAGTCACTGATGATGAGATCACATGATGGCAAGTTCAGAAAGAAAGCTGGAAATGACTCCGTAATTCAGAGGAAACAACAGTGACGTGACGATCGCGGTGAATCATTTGAAGGCTATGCACAGTGACCACATTCGCACTCCCGTGATGATCTGGTGCATGTCTCTTCCTGTACATGCTCCAAGGGCTCATTTTGTCGCCATGATGATTGAAAAACTTGTTTGGGTCACTCCGTAATAAAGATCTGGAAGCCTCATCGGGCCAGGCGCCGTCGGTCATCTGTCATCGTGTTAATCAGTCCGATTCCAGCCCAGTCACGGTCAGACATGTTGGTTCACGCAGTCCTTTACTAATCGATCTGAGCTGTGAAATCACCAGCGCCATGACACTGCTGCTACTGACGCTGTGGCAAAAAGACTCAAAGACTTGAATGGTGTGTGTGTGTGTGTGTGTGTGTGTGTGTGTGTGTGTGTGTGTGTGTGTATTGAAACATACATGAACTGTGAGTTGGTGCAGGATTTTTACATTCAGCCTTGATGTTTTTTTAGTCACGTTTCGTGTACGCTATCTTGTCAAAATTCAATGTCGTCACATTTCTGAGGTCATGTTTTTCCCAATTGACAATAAAACTGTCTAGACCTTCATCTCTGCTCAGCAGCTTTTCACGAACACCAGATTTCGCTCCTTTCTTTTCTCCTGCTCAACTCGTCCATCAGCCAAAGGCCCTGATTTTGCCAGTGGTGCTTGCTCGCAGCCAAAACAACTGCAACAGAACTCACTCGGCATGTTTTCCCCTCCTGAGTTGGCGGCATAAACACACAAAGATCAAGGCAAGTTCTAGTTTCAAAGTCTGATTGTAATCAAATCCGTGTTACACCGATGGTCTGTTGTGTGGCAGCGAGAATCACTCCCGTCTCAGAAACACTCACCCGACTCATCTCTGTGCCAACTTCTCCACGGTCAGTGCTTTTATTCTGAAGGTTTCCACTTGTGTGTCTTGATTGAATTGGAGTGGATGTGCCCATGAGTGTTTGGCTTCACTGTAATGTTTGAACAAGGGGTCAACTCGTCAGGAAGGAGAAGTGGTTCATATGAGCTCATAAAATGAGGGGCTAACCCAGCCCACTCAGCTTGATGGGGGCCATTTGAAACAGATGTTTGTCAGGAAATAAATCATTCGAAATAACCACAATAACAGAGTCAGTTCACCTCACCTGAGTTGTTACTCGGATAATGAATCTTTTCCAGGCACTCGCTCCCATTGACTCAGCACTCCTCGTCCTTGTGCAGCTGCTTTGCTCGCTGAAGGGGTGTTTTCATACATTTCAGGCACCTGTCATTCTGAAACATAATATTAAAACATAAAGTGAGCGATGGGCTCAGGAGACTCAACTGCCGACACAGCTGCGGATCAGAAGCACATTTTTCAGTGAGGAAAAAAAAACAACAACCCAGTAAGTTCAACTTGACGAACGTCTTTCAGTCGTACACGCAGACATGTCGTAGTTTCAACTCCTTTACACTTGGTTTACCCACATCAGCAATGAACTAAACATATAACACACCAAAGGTAACGTAGCTTAACCTAATGTAACACTCATCACAGGATGACCAACTGTAGCTTAACTTAACATTTTTCTCCTGCCTTGATGATAAAACCATGTTTCTTGCATCAACGTTGTGTGAGTGTGTTTACGTGCTTCAAATAGACAGTTGCTGTTTGTCTCAAACATGAATGCTGCTGGGGTTCTTTTAGCTTTAACACCACAATTTCAATGGAAAATCTGATCAATGGAAACAAAAGAGAGAGGGTTTTCTTTCTTTTACACATTACACTACATATGTAAACAACTCTGAAACAAAAAAAAAAGAAGACAAAAGCTCCACATTTTTACTTGATTTCTCATGGGGCTTCAGAGCTGGTTTCCCGAATGCATTTGGGCAGAACGCAGCAGCTCCCTGCAGACCGACCAGCTGGTGCAGCAGCATTTGCATCTGTTAAGAATGTGTCCAAACAGACACTGGCTCGGTGGTTCCAGTTGCAATGGGCCGAATCACGTAATGATTGACTTAATTGTGGCAACCTGTCTCCTTCCACCACATCCACCGCGAGCAAACATGTGGCTGCAAATCCTGTCGAATGTTTGATCAGGACCAAAAAGAGGCCAAATGTCTCCTCTTCATCCATCATGTGTAGAGAGCACATTCCCTCACATACGTGCACTGCCGAGGCGCTGGAAAGACAGCCAGTTACATTACAAGAGCCTGCCTCAGTGACCTTGCAGAGCGGCCTGGGATGTGTAACATGTGGGCACCTTCCTGTCTGTCTTATGGCTGCATGTAAAAGGCCAAATTGCTTCCAGACAAACCACCCGGAGGTGAGGGGGGGGGCGGTCCAGGAAAGTGGTTCCCACCCTCTCGGCAACCTTATTTTTGGCCTTTACCATTCCGTTTTTCATTCACACCTCTCTGCCGATCAACACGCCGATCTGAGGGGCCATGGACAAAGGCGCGCCGAAGCACCGCGTCGGGTCAGACGAACCTGACGTCATGTAAATACCAGAGCGAAGTGCGCAGGATTCCATCCCGCTCCCCCTGGAACTCCTCTCCTGTCCTTTCTCAAACTGCCGATCGAGGAACCGTCCGAGAGCAAGAGCCTTGGAAGACAACGCTCGTGTCTAGACTGTGCGGGAGAGGAAGACGGAGCTGTCAAGCACAGAGGTCAAAGCTCACATGTACTCATTCCTAATGGTGATCACGTAAACTGTAACATAGCTGATTGGTTCCTTTAAACTTGGAGCCAGTTTGGCTTCGAACGTCAGACTGGAAAGGCTCATTTTGGGGATGAAGAAAGCTTTCAGCAGCTCTAGCTGTTGATCTCATTTCACACTTGTTTTGTATGATTCGGGGATGTTTTCTGTTCTCCGGCAGGGTGTTTGTTTCTCTGCCATGTCGCTTGCTCCGCCTGTGTAAGTATGACTCTTTTTCACGACAATTAGGTTGCGTAAATATTATCATCCGCCTTTGGCTTAATTGCGCCACATTTCATAACTTGTGGGGACGCGAGCAAACAAAACTCTGTGAGATCCAGACGTGAACGAAGACACAAACAGGACAGAGACAGAAGAGAACCACGGTGTTAGAGTTGTCAACGTCACCTTCCTCTTTAAATCCTGGTTTGTGTGTTCACTCCCCCCCCTCCCCCCCACCTTGAGTCTGTGTCCAGGCATTCCTGTGCAGCCTGTTTACTGGTCGGGTGACATCTTTTTGGACCTCCTCTGGTTCATGTTAACGATTCCTTCTGCGAATGCATCCCTGCGAGCACCGTGCGGATTTATTCACGCTGCCTCCATCTGTCCGCCCCCGGAGGACAAAGCTGAACCCTCCCCACCGGCTTTTATTCTTATTGCTACTGGATGTGTTTGAGTGATGGTTTCCCAGTGATCGTCTGGGTCCCAGAGATGTCCCTTGTGATAGGATGTCCTTCCCGCAGCTTCCTGGTATCACTACTGACTGAACCAGTCAGTTGGAAGAACATGCAAACTGCACAGGAAAGGCCCCACCAGGGTCACGAACCACTGCGCCACCTTGTGGCCCTCATTAGAGATTCTCATATGAATGAAGTAAATGGGGTGGGGTTTTTCAGGGGGAGAATTTCTTTTGAAGGGAGGATCTGAGAGCTCCACCTGTTGCCAGCACTAAGCGACGACTAAATTCCCAAACAATGTTGGACGTTATTAGAGGAGCTGTTATGATAAGCTTTATCTCTGTGAAAAGCTAAGCATTGGTGAGATTCCTGCATGCTGGCTGTCAGAGCACCAAATATGCAATGTTGTAAAACGTTTATTTTGGTTCGAGCCGCATTTGTCAACTTTCCGGCCAGCTGGCGCAGTATTAATACATTTCTTATCTTTATTACAAAATGTGAAGATAAACACATCTTAGGCCTGGATTTTAATCTAATTACGGCCGATACCGTTCTTGCCTCAGTGCCACCATGTGCAGTGGAGCTGCGCTTTCCTCTGGCCGCAGTGCCCAGCAAAAATAAAGGAGCGAAGACCAAACCCCCCCCCCCCAAAACCCCCACCAAGTATTTTCTCACACATCCACCGGCATCTCTTGGAAAAGCTTTCGAGCAGTGAGCGTGTTTGCGACCAGGCCAAAGACAACACGGCGAGGGAGAGGATAATGCGTGGAGACAGCCAGTTTGATGATATGGCTTAGAGGTTTCCAATTTGCTGAAGATCCACCCTGAGAATGATGTATACGAGAGGCCGGCTGAGCAACTAAGCCTCGTAGGTTCAATGCTGGATGAATATATCATACGTGATTCTACAGTTTTTTGAATAATCGCGTCCAGGGTTTCTTCTCCATTAGTGGATAATTCCTATCAGCTGCGTCTGCAGCTGTTATGAGGCTTCATTCATCCATCTTCCATACCCACTTTATCCAAGTTTGGGGTTGTGGAGGGAAGGACTTGATCTCAGCCGAGAGGCGGGGTGCACCCCAGACAGGTGGTCTGTCTGTCCCGGGGCAAACAAAGAGACACTTATTCACACCACAACTGACAGAGTCGTTTTTTGACCGAGTCAGAATGAAGAATGTCATCTGAAGGAGGCCAAAAGGACTGGGGGGGGGGCATGTAAACTCAGGATCAGACCGCAGGCTTCTCACTGTGAGGCGACAGCACAAACCACTACAACCTCCCATGAATCTCCACGTGTGAGAGTAAGATCTGGTGTTTTGAAAGTAATCTCAGTTGCGATGGATCCCAGCAGGACGACACACCACAGAAATGATCCTGAAAAGTGTGAAAGAAAGGAAACACCACTCAACAAGCCTTTTTTTCACCTCCGGGTTTTAAAAATGACCAAAAAACAAACAGATATGAGTTACATCCTCATAAATAATAGAGCAGCAGTGAAATGAAACCGTGCCAGTTGTCAAGTTCAATGTGTTTAATATGGAATATAAAACACAAAAAGTAATGACCTCTTTTTCGCAGACTTAATGGTAAAGCCATCCTTACCTTAACCCTTTCCCTTTCTGCTCTGAAGTGAAGCAAAACAATTTTAGAAATCATATGATGTATCTTTCACACCGAAAAAGAAGAAGAAGAAGAAAAAGAAGAAGCAAATAAAAACAACATAGAAAGGACCAAATAAAATGTGTTTTGAGGGAAAATTAATCAAACGTGGTAAAGGGACACTTCATAAAGTTTAAAGGAACTCATGTAAGTCAAACTTTACTCTACCTAACAGATGAGCCCTGTGGTCCAGACGCACTCTGTGGTTCAGTTGAAGTGATTATTCTGAGCCCAAAAAAATGCTTAGTTTTCCTTGAAGCCACCACTCAAACCACTGACACCACATGGTCCGGAGGTCGGCGAGCACTCACTGAAATACGCTGAACATGTTTTGTGTGCAACACGTTTTAGTCTGTTCTGCAGGCTCACATCGGTTGGGATGCAACTCCAACATGAACACAAAAGATCCAAGCCCCATTCAGTCGAACACAAACAGCCTCTGCAGAGAAAAGAGCAGATCGGATCCTATCTGATTTTCATTTCTTTTTTATTTAATTTTAGGCTGCAAAGGTTCCCTGAAGATGCATTCCTGCGTAGTAATTCTTTTACTGGACGTCTGTGAGGTACTTTCACTCGGCCAGAATAGTGAAACTGAAGTTGTAGTTTAAAAGCTGATCTCACTCCTTCCATTAATAAAACATGTCTCTTTCTTTGCCTCCCAAGTTTTTTTGAGAGCTCAGATTAACGCTGAGAATCCAAGAGCAGCTTAGAAGCACAGCACGATGTTTGAGGCCGTTTCTTTTTACACAAATAATAAAAAAAAATGCAGAGTGGTGTGGTGGGCAGCACTCAGTGAGGAGGTTCTGTGTTATAAAGCCTATGGTTCCAACCAAGGGCTTTGTGGCCTTCCTGGCTGTAGTTTGCATGTTCTCCCTTTGGGTGGGATTCACCCAGGTTCTGCAGCTTAACACATGGTGTAAAGGTCAAACGATGACTGTCAGTTGGTGTAAATGTGGTTGTCTGTGCATTTGCCCCAGAGCGGATTAGTGGCCCCATGGCCTCCCCGCTGTCAGGGCTCCTGTGCTCCGTGACACAAAGTGGCTTAAACACAGAATATACATGATGGAACGGTTCGAGGTTCAACTAGACACGCCGTGAACCTGC
>JASSRZ010024767.1:10515-22878 GCA_032164315.1 Malacoctenus gilli | reverse complement strand
CCCCCCCCCCCCCCCCCCCCCCACTGACAAAAGAAACTGGCTGCTACCAAAACAGACTGTCTATTATCACCTCTCGCTGTGATTGGAGCATCAGAGAGGATGGAGAGAAATAACTGGACAGCAGCTGAAAATAAAAATAAACACTTATTTGAAGAAAAAAACTAAGCTCTCACTGGGGGAACATGGTGTGACACATTGGAGTGTCCCAGCTGAGGTATTGCAGGAATTTAGGCTTCATTGTCTGATATCATCAGTGGGAGTTGCGGCCAGACTGATGGAGTGATAAAACAACACAAAAGTACTAACAATAGCGACTGAGTGTTGTCATGACAACGTCAAAAACAGCTGGTGAACTCAGAAAAAACCCGCAAGGGCACCTGAAAACGTACGCATTCCGTGCAATCAACGCGAGAAGACCGTCATTCAGGGAGCTCGAGTTACATTCGTTTTGAACATCTTCGAGTCTTGGCATGAGGGCTCGGACTGATCCCGGTTCAGCTCCCTGGTCTGGAGTCCCCGAGCAACCCTCCCGAATTAAATCATCACAATCTGCCGAAGCTGCTCCACCGCCTCCGGCCAAGACGCAGTAAGAGTCGCGCATTCCGCAGCGCGGCTCCGTCCGCAGCTGGAGCGCCGCACTGGAAACGCTCAATTAACGCGTTTCCACCGACACGTGCGGAGAATCAAAACTAATATGATTAGCAGATTTGCTTAAGCCCGTCGAGAAATGACGGGAGAAAGGTTCGGCACGCGCGCACAATAACAGCGCGGATTAGGTCTGTTTATTCCAACGCGACGGTGGAAGGCGCTTGAATGGGACCCACCTGCCCAGCTCTTTGCCCACCAGCTCGTAGTTGGACGAGAAGGGCTCGTCTCTTATCCTGGTGTGGATGCTCGACACCATTCCGGTTTTGCTCATCGTTGCTGAGTCAGGCATTGGAGTCGCTCTTGGAATGAAACTTGCTTTCTCCCTCCGAACAAATTGAGACGCAAAAAAAGGGAAGGGGGGGTACAAAAAACGGCGAGTTCCTGGATCAGGTCAAGTGAAACACTCGCATGATACTCAAACGGATCGATGACAGCCCGGCCGAAGGAGGCGTGAGGGCCCGCCGGGAGGTAATCCAGGTTCGAGCGCGTCCAAAACAACCGAGGGATGCTGCGCGGCTCCGGTAACGCGCTGCGGATCAGTGGGACTGAGCGCTACTACACATTGCTCACAATAAACTGCCTGCGCAGGCCCCGCCCCCTCTGCCGACGCTCGGCTCGGCCGGCCAATGGGATTGCGGAACGCCGCGGAGCCAAGGTGCGGGCCAGCTGGCAGCCGGAGGTGGCGAGTGACGGTGGCTCATTGATGCAGGTACACAAGAGGTAAACAAGTGACCTTTTTCTTTGCGCTGTAATTGCTGGGTCCACTTATTGATGTTATGTTTGATGCATTATATAATAAATCAGAGCAACGTGAGAGCTGCTGTGCTCACAATTACTACCTTAGCTTTTGAGGCTCATAAATAGGACATTTATTTCCTTTAACCTCATCAAAAGCCATCAAATCACAAATTCCACTGAAAAATTAGTTCAAAAATTAATTGTCTGTACACGTCTATTGCATCTCCTGTCCTATGTTGTTGGAAAGTTTGTTTTTATCATTTAGGATTCATTTATTTAGGATTTTCTTACATCAGCTGCATCTAAAGTCTATGCTGAACTTGTCAGGAGTCGCTTCTGCCTGCTCCTATCTAGCTGGAATCAATTAATCACAGTTCAAACTTTAACAGTTGGCATCTTTGATTGCTCTTGGGGTCTATTTTAGCAGTTCCATTAAGAGTTCACAAGGTTTTTTTAGATTTAAATGTATTGATATTGCTCATTACGGGCCTTTTCCACCATTATTCGTCCTCAAACATGCTATTCATTCCTGTCCAGGTGCAAAAAAAAGTCCCTCGAGATTCTTTGAGTTTAATAAAGGTCAATAAAGAAAGGAAGGGACAGAAGTTTGAACAGAGCTGCTCATATTCCCACACTCGACAAACATCTCAGGTATGCTCGGCTGTTGTTGTTCGGTATGTGTTTCCTGCTGCCGAACGGGGCTTGGCTGTGCTGCAGGTGAGACTTTTTAGCTTTCTCTCCCACACACACAGAGCTCATCACCGAGCTGCTGCCTGGAGGGTGTGCGTGTTCCCTCGCATATTCTTTTTTTTTTTTTTTCTCACTCCTGCTGCATCTCACCTGTGTGAGAGCGGCGTGCCTGCTCATCGAACTCGCCTGTCATTAAGGAGGAATCCAAAGCATCCCCGTGGAAACGGCCCATCGAACATGCCGATGAAGGCCGCCGATCTTGATGAGGACTCGAGGTGTCGCCGTGCCTCTCGGTTATGCAGCGCGGGACTCGTTAAAAAAAAATAATACCACGATCGCAAGTTATTCTGGGACGCAGATTTTGATAGAAGCTGTTCAAATTAATGGAGGCGACCGGGGCGATCTGAGCTTCATGGGAAACGTGTCGCCTGAGGTTTCGGGAGGGGGGGGGTGATGGGAGTGAGAAGTTGTGAGCCTGAGAAGATGTTGGGACTGTGATCTGGGTTGACCTCCACAGAAGAAGAAGAAGAAGAAGAAGAAAAAAACAGCTTACGCAAAGCTTCCCTCGCTGAGCGTCGGTGCCAGACAATAAAGGAATCCGCCATCGGAGGATGTGGTCTTAACCTATTTTACTCCCTGAATAGAGACGAGGCCGCGGAGGCGGCCGTGGACGCTTCCTCCAAAAAACAATGTGCTACATTAGAGGGGTGAGGAAAGCCGAGCTCCGGCACTCACATCGGGAACCGGAGAAAGGCTGCCGCCCCCCCCCTCCGCCCCCCCTTTTGTAATGTCATTGTCTCCCCTCGTGTGCCGCCCTTTATTGTGATGGGATCGGAATGACAGTCAGCCACTGTGTGAAAGACCACCTGTGACTGCGCTGAACATGAAACCTGAAAGTAGAGGCCTAATTAAAAGAGGAAGTGGAGGACGCACTGAAGGCCTCCTGACATATAAACCGCAGTGTTTTGAGTGGTTTTCTTGTGGACGGGCACATTCACTGCTGCGATGCAGCCTGTAGAACAGCTGTGGGCCCACCGGGGCTTCACTCGTTTTCAAAGCGCTCCTGTTCCAACACACCTGAATCTAACGGCCGTGTTACCGTGGCGCCCTGCTGGCAGCCTGCTAACGAGCTCTCATTGCAATCAGGTGCGCTGAAGCCGGGACACTGAGGCAGTGCAGGATTATGAAGGAGCCCTGGAGGAACAAGAGTGCCCAGCATTGACAAAAGGTCAGATTGATTTGAGTATAAAACTTGGCAAAAATGAGGGAAAGTCGTTGATTTGGGAAAAAAATATGGCAGAGTGGCAAACTGTGTGGGCAACAGAAACAAGGGGCAGGTTTTTCCACAGTATAGTTGACTCGGTTCATAAAAGAGTTCCAGAATTAGGAGTGTCTAGAAGAGAGAGAACAGTCGGAAATAGAATTCTGTTGGGACACAGTAATCTGAATAGCACATTGCATTTAATTGGGAAACACGAGACCGGATTATGTGATTTATGCCAAACAGAAGAAACTGTAGAACATGTCATACTTCACTGCAGTAAATACAGAGAGGAAAGGGCCCAGTTGGAAGAAGAACTTGGAAGGACAGGAATACGTTATTTCACAATAAAGACAGGAATATTCAATCAAAAAGCACTATTTCGTTACCTTGTACAGACGAGGCTAATAGATAGGTTATAATTGCTCTCTGATCCTACTCCTGACCAATAGTTGGCGGTAATGCACCTCATGTGGATGCCAGCCGCTGTTAAAACAAACCGAAGAAGAAGAAGAAGCAGGAGACAAGAGTGCCCACCTCTGCTCTTCGGACGAACCCTTTCAAAACAAAGTCATCCCAATTCTGAAAAGGCTGAAATAATTAAGAGGGAACAACCTGTGGTTGTCCTACTCTGGGATACGGTTTATTGCACGTTTAACTCCAGGTACTGTGCTTTAGGACCTTGGAAGGCTTAAACCATTTAAGCAGACTGTCTTCTTCATGTTTGGCTGGAAAATGCTCAACCAGTTTCAAGGAAGTGGAAGGAGCGAGCCGAGCTCCTGATAAGACGCCCTGATCACTGGTTCGCCTGTGCTGCTTCCATGCCCTGTGGACGAGCACACTGCGAATGGTCGGTCATATGCCCCGCATCACCGCGCTCCCCCGCACAGAGCGGGATTTGTCCAATCTCGCAGCACCAAAGCTAATTTTGTTGCCATAAACGGCGACTGATGTAAAAGAGCGCCATTGAGAAGAGGACATTCCTGCAGCCGCCACCGAGTCATTAGCGTCCGCCGACGAGGTTGCGTAACCTGCTTCGCCTCCTCAAATTGTTACCTTAAGTCCGAGCGCGGGGCCCGCTCCCGGGGCCTTGACCCCTTCCACCGGTGCTGCCAGGCGTCCCCATTAAAGCTCGGGGGTCGGAGTTCAGAGGAGGCGCGTCCGCGCGGCGGCTCGACCCGCCGCCCCGGAGACCTAATGAAAACACATACCAGTGAATTAGCCTGCCAGCCCCGAGTCGAGCTCACATAAATATGAGAAGTTCAACCGTGACCCGAGGAACGCAGGAGCTTTTTTCCGAAGGCGCGGGAACAAACGGCCCCCAGTCGGGAGCGGCTTCGCCAAGACGCCGCTCTTGTTTCGCTTTTACGAGACCTCTGATGTTGAAGTGGCGTCGGGGTCCCGCTCCATAAACCAGGACGTGACCCTGACGGGTGTAAAACGGGGGAATTAATAACTTTGGCTGCGAAAAACAAGTCGGGAACACAAAATCGACCTAATTTCAGATTTCTGAACGTAAGCAGTTCATCTATCAGACACTCTCTAGTAGATTCATCTTCTAAGAGCTGATGGACGACCCCAAAACTTCACCAGTGTGCCAATTTTTGTGTTGCTTGAGGGCAAGATGTCGATTTTCGCAGCCAGTTTTTGTGGAACAAGAGCAGTAAAAGTCCGTGAACGAGCTGTCATGCTGCCAAATTAGGATCCGAACCAAATAACCATCTCAGCCGCCTATTTTCAAGCTGCATTAGATCGAGTTACGCTACCACATAAAGCTGCTGTCCTCCCACAGGATGGGCCGATGAGGAAGTTGGCATTCAGGCCAAAAAAACAAAAAAACAAAAAGCTGCCGAGGAGGAGATTAAAGGTTGTAAAGGCAACCCGGTGTCAGAGCGGCGGCGCGTCCAAAGATCAGGGTAAGTGTCCGCTCTGAGGCTCTCCTGTGACTCGCTTAAGATCAGCTGCCGGGGGGGGACAGACGCTCCATTGTCCGCGTCTTTAAAGATGTCCTTCCTCCCCTCCTGTTTGTGTTGCCATCACCTATAAAAGGGGTGGTGGTGGTGGTGGTGGTGGGGGGGGGGTCCCTCCTTATGTAAGTGTTTTTCTGCTCTGTGACACTGCTCTGGTACATGTTTGCTGCTTTTTCCTGCCACGAGGCTGCTCGGAGGCCGGTGCACCCGGGTCAAGATCGGCCGCTCTGATAACATCCCACAGCCCCCCCCCCCAGTCCAGCACTGGGAAATGAATCTTTGTCAGGACAAGGTTTGGTAGATTGCAAACCCAAACAGGCTCGGAAAAGATAACGTGGGTTTTTTTTGGGTCACCTCCGTCGCTCGCCCGCCTCGTTTGTCTCCGTCTGCCCCCGATAGGATCTCGCCAGCGAGCGGCGCTCGGTGGGAGGGAGCGCAGGAGCCCCTGTGCGGCGATCCGCCGTGTTCGCTGGCTCCCGCCGGCCCAATCGGCAAACGCGCCAAACGCTGAATCCATACGCTGCGCAGCGTGATTGCTGGCTGTCTCAATTCTCTGTTTACGGTTCTTAGTCGTAAACGATTGTTTGCGCGGTGGGAAGATTCCTGATAATGACGGGTTTGGAACCCGGCGGGCCCGCTTGGTAATCTCAGCTCAGTCTATAGGTGTTCCCTGTCTGCCTTGCTTTGCCTCTTCCAGACTTTGCAGCGCGTCTTATCGCTTGCGTGTGGCGCAATTTGTAATTACCAAAGACACTCCTGCCCTGACGGGACAAATTCGGGTCTTTGCCGAGGCGCACACACCAATTTGCTCGCGTGTTTCTTAACCAGCGGGGCAGGCAATGGGAATGGCCCGCCCTGATTTGACACCCGTTTTTTTTTTTATTAACCCCACAAATCACCGGCGCGGTAGCGGAATGGTGCTGAGCCGAGGTCATGCGCCGGCGCGACCTCGGCCCGGTCGGCGGTGACCTCGCTGCAAAGTGGTTTGGAGTCGAATGGCGGAGGCCTCGCACGTCATAAAACCCAACGGCCTAAAAACTGCCGCTGATTTAGTTTCCTCAACGCGCCACCCACGTTCCCCCCCCCGCCGCCGCTCGAGTTGCTGCTGTTCTGGCCGCTCCGGCCGGTCACAAACTGACCAAATCAGCGGTCTCCCGACACGCCTCAGGACTGCGGGGATGACGCGATGGGGTTTACGCTGGAGCGGTATTAGGAGATCGCTTCCTAATCCGTTTGGCAAGAGAGGAAAAACTCCGAAGGAGGAGGAGGAGGAGGGGGGGGGGGTTAAAAATAAGAGATCGGAATTGGCTCGACAGCTCACTGGCTTGTTTGTGTTCTGAGGACGGCACCCAGATGACACCTTGGTGCAGGGAAGCTTCGTGTGTTCAGCCAAATAGGCATGACGTTATTCTTCTACCGTGGGTGAATGGAGGACGCTTGGCAGCAGTCATGTGACTATTTTTAAACGGGATGATGGCGACGGTTCACAAATAATCATGAATGTATCCGTAGGAGAGCTTCAGAGGCGTCATTCAACAAAAATAAACATCAATACATGGCAAAAACATGTTTCATTCGATTTCCCACATGGCTGCATGTTTACTTTCTCGACTTCACACTTAGGGGCGGAGCTTCCACGGCAGCTCCCGCCCCCTTTGAAGTTTGTGTTTCACCAGCACTGCTTAATATTCCGTCAAATAACCTTTTAACTCCACTAAATTGATCGAGTGAGACCAAACGCCCCCCCCCCCCGCGTCTCTTTCAGTGCATAAGCCTGCATCTCGTCTCCTTCCTGCCAGAACCCACCGAGAGAGAGCCAAAGCTGTGAAGTTCACACGGGCCACTTCAGAGGTGCTTTTCAGAGAGCGATCGGTCGTTTTCGCCTGACCAGAAAGGAAAAAAAAAGCAGCAGCATGATGTTGAGGACGAACGCAACACTGAGAGAGGACACAGTGGAGCTCTGGGAAATGTTTGCCTTTCAATTACAGGCCCGCTGATTGCAGTGGAAAGCCCGCGTGTGAATTACGTCTTTTTCCCCCCACAAATATGAAAATCAACGTTTTTTTCACTATGTGTTTTTTTCTTCTTCTTTTTGCTCACGGCAGCTGTTTTGTTTTTCGCCCTGTGCACGCAGTGCACGTAGACTTGCGCGCCGTGCGGGCTGATGCAAAAGAAAACGACACAGGAAGACAGAGAAAGAGATGGAGGCTGTGTACAGGTAGCAGCAGCTGGTGGTGGTGGTGGTGGGGGGGGGGGGGGCGGTCGCCACATCCTGCCTCGCTCTCGGGCTCGGTGACCTCACCGACTGCCGAAATTCACACGCACAGACGTCTGCTGAGCGGCGTTTGCATGTCAGGCAGACGTTGCGGCGACCAGCTGACTTCCTTTGCACAGAGCAGAGGAATTAGTCAGAGCGGCGTATGTGACAGCGCGAGCTGGCAGCACGTGCACCCCCCGCCAGATTAAAGGCATTACACCATTTAAAGGGCAGGGAAAAAAAGGAGAAGCGGCGTGTTTTGGTAGGCGAGGCAGCGTGCAGGAACAACACCGATTGTCTTGATGGGCTGAAAAAGCTCAGTGCAGACTTAGATTTAACGCCACCCAAAAGGAGGCCGGGGTGCGGTTATTAACCCTTTGTTTTCTTATGATCCACTTAGAGCCAACGAGGAACAATGAACTTTCCAAATGTTTGTGCGCATCGTCACTTCGTCGGAATCAAACCATCTCTGTTGTTTATTTTCTTTGTACTTTTTACCATTCAACTTATGATTTCATTCCTTTCCATTTTAATTTAATTATTTCACTTATTTTGCTTTATTGAATAGAAAGATTCAATAATAATTTTAAAATACATATTTTTATGTATTTTTTTTATGTTATTACATTTTTTTGCACAGGGTGTTAAAGGTGCAATTAACCCTTTTGTGGCCATAAATACATTTAAGCAGCCAAACGACTCCATCTCTGATTATCTGACCTTTTTCTTTCTACCCATATCTTGTCTGTGATTGGCCCCCTGTTCTGCGGTGGACCTTCAGGCCACCAAAGTGGCGACAATATGGCTGCATTTTTGCACGCCGGTTTAACACAAAGCGTGCTTGGAAAATATGCACGGGAGCTCCTGCGAGGGGGCCACGGGGACGGAGCCCAAAGGGGTCGACAGATGCGGCTCGGCTTCACCCGGGAGGGACACGCGGCCCCACCCCAGAAACTGAAAGAGGGGGGGGGGGCTTCCTCAGCTGTTGCTTTCTCTTTGTCCTCCACCCCACCCCCCCACCCCCCCACAAAGGGCACTTTGCGCTTTCATTAATCCAACAGCAGGCGTCAAAAAGCCTCTCACAGCTCCTTTCACTGTAAACACCAAATACCATCACTTCTCCAGAAGGAAAGACTTACAACCTATTTTGACTCGACAAACGTCTGGGATCCAACTAAAAAACATCAGCCGAGGTGCTCTTGCACCCGTCGCTATCCGTCACGGCCTTATCTGAGTCGGTGAGTTGCCAAAACAGATTGGTGTTGTCTCAGTTGGAGCTTGGTGACCTGCACAAACAAGCAATAGGAAAGTAATTGCGGTAATAAACGGGGATAACGAAAAAAAACGGCGGTGGGAACCGGTCTTTTTTTCCCCCCTCGTTTTTTGAGGTGGTCGGTCGGCTGGCACAAAGGTGAGAGGGCGGAGTGATTGGGAGGGTTGGGGGGGGGGGCTGCCAGCGGGGAGGAGAAGGGACGAGAGGAGGAGGGCGAGGAACCGAGGAAGAGGAGAGAGGCCGCGCTTGGAATGTCTGAGTCAGGAGAGAAACTGGAAATAAAAAAGTGTTTTAATTGGCAGCTGAGTCGGGAAGGAGGAAGAAGTATGAAGAGACTGGCGACGGCACACCGGAGGGGGAGCGCGGCAGGACTCCTCGGTGAAGACGAGCACCTGCATCAGGAAACTGTAAACACCCGCACACCGGCACAATGCGGCTGTCTGCGAGGAAATCAGCAGCGGTCGGTCCCGCGCCGACATTTTTTTCGCACCACTCGTGGCGGATTCTCGTCGGAGGGACTTTCCGGATTATTTTGTCGTCTGTTTGTTTTCTTGAGGGGGGAAATATTTTTCCCCTCTCGGCTGACAGGAATGACAGACCGAAGAAGAGACACAGCGTGCTTTTACGAGGAAACACTGATAGTTTCAGATGCCTGACTTCTCCTTTGAACTGGCACTTAACCCCTGAACATCCAGCTCATGCATACTGCTCTTTGTTTCTTCCAACACAATCATAAACCTAAGTTCTATTCCACTGTAATGTATTATACTTTATTTGTTCATGTCATCTGGAAAAGAAAGTCCTTGTTACGTATAATTTGCACCATATGGACGAAGGGGGTGGTAAAGGGTTAATCCTGGACTTTGTGTGTCCCCGGGTGACTCGCGGCCACGGCGTTTGCGTCACCGCTCGGCCCAGTGACTCCAGTGACAGCAGGTAGCTGTGGCCATATGTCATCTGAGGGATGGCGGGGGTCAAAGGTCAGCTACTTACTCATGATTACTCGCTGAAACGTGTCCCCCTCCGATGCTGTCGGCATCGCCATGGTGAGAGTGCAACAAGCTGCAAGCGTGCGCATGCCTGCAAGCACGCATGCACATGTGCACACGCACGCACGCACACACACACACACGCACGCACACACACACACACAATTAACAGGTCACAAGTACTGATATAAACTGATACCGTGTTTTATAGACATGATTAAATTATAATAAACGGTCTGTTTGAAAATCTAAGAACTATTTATTAACTTGCGTGTGTGTTTGTCTGCTGATGTCTGTGTGTGTGTGTGTGTGTGTGTGTGTGTGTGTGTGTGTGTGTGTGTGTGTGTGTGCGCGCGCACGCGTTTGTCTGCTCGTGTGTGTGTGGGAGGAAAATTTTTGCTTTAAACTGATGCCAATTAAAACTTTCCAAAGTTGAATCTCTTTGCTTTCTGGCTGTTCTGCCAGATGGCCATTAAAGGAAGCTCTTTGTGTGTTTTGTTTGTGGGAATTTCTACCTTTGAAATGAGGCGACACAATTCATAACCGAATTTGAGAAATATCAAAGCCTTTCTGAGGAAAAATTCGCTTGAGACATGCCAGAGACGCCGTACACAGAGTTTTGTGTGTGTCCCCGTGTCTGAGTGTGTTCCTGCGAGTGTGTCGCTTTTGTTTGGCCACATGTAACCAGCTGGCTGCTTGTCGGGGCCGCTGCGTTGCCCTTTGTGACTCGCGTGAGCCCCGAAGCGAGGCGAGGAGGGTCGGGGGGGGTCAGAGGTCAGGCAAAGAATCGAACTTTCTTTTTGTGCCGCAAATGTCACACTTCATGGCTGCTCTTTTTCCTTCAGAGTGTGAACAGGTGCGGTGGACAGAGGGAGAAGGGGATTTGTTTGAATCACTCAGGATGAAGCTCTGCTGAAAATAACAGAATTAGATGTTCATGGAGGATCGATTCACTGCAGCCAGGCGCCGGTTAGTTTAGATTAGGACAGGTCCTGCAAAACAGATGCTCCTTCTTTATCGATCTCCAGGAATGTTTTCCTGGCAACTACAAGGCCAATCGTGAGTCTTTAACTTAACTCAGTGTGTGTGCTTATGTGCCTTTCTTTATCTGAGATTTTCTCTGGGAGCGAGTTCTGTATAACTTGATTTGTTCACAGGTTCTCCAGTGTGCTGCGACCTGCTGCCATGCAAGCATGACATTCATCCAGTGCTGTGTGCTCCAGCCACCGCGTGTGTGTTTGTGCAACCGTCACAGAGCCTGAAACAGAACATTGGAAGGAAACCATTCACACCGTATCAGAGCTGTGGCCTCGCCTCTCTCTGACCGGCCTTTAGAGCATCTTCCTCCAACAAAGTTGCAGACACAAACAGTAACTCACTCAGTCTGTCCCATGTTCAGACTCGCTGCTTGTTCTCCCCTTCAGTCTTGTTTCCTGGTCCACTTTCTGCAGCTCTTTACCTCTGACACGACCTCCCAAAGAGACCCCCTAAGTGTGTGGTACCCCATGTGTGTGTGTTTTTCCACCGACGCTCTGACTTACAGCTCACAACATCAGCCAGTTACTCATACGTCCCCTCAGGCCTCCGCGTGCATTTGAGCCCTTCGGCATTTTTTTTTTCACGTCGCAAATCAAACGAGCGCACCGCAGCGGCCGAAACGCTCCCGCCTCCATACCGGCAGTCTCATTTTTCGGCAGGAAGGGGAATTGTTTTGGCTGCCGGGCGTCGGACATGCGCCGCTCTGCCGTCGATTAACGGCCTCGCGGAGGATCCGAGGCGCGCGCGCCGCAGCTGCGAAGCCGTGACAGAAGAAGGGCAGCGCGGGCCTCCGTCTGTCCTAAACGGCGGGCGGCGTGACAGGGCCGCGTCGCGCAGGCGGCGGACGAGGACACCGATCACCGGTCTGGAATCAGACGTCCTCCGATCCGACATCTGCGGCCACGCGGAGGGCGGGCCCCTAATTTGGTAGAACATCCGCCCCTGACAGGCCTTTTCTAAAACCCCACGAATAACAACAAGGATTAAGACCATCTGTGAGGCTCGAACATCTCCTTCTCATCCATTTGCATGAAGGTTTGAATATTGCATGTGGAAGCTTTTTGTTTTTAAAAATTCTTTTTCTAGTTTTCCTGTCTGTTTTTTTTCTCATGAAGTCAAACAGAAGTTCTCCAATCTGTCACAAACAGCCTCCACGTCTTCATCTCCATTCACAGCCTTGTACTTGTCGAAGACAGAGCCCCCTTGTGTTAACAGACACTGAATTGCCCCCTTTGTCCGACCCCCCCCCACCCCCACCCTGCTCTATTGAGCGGAGCGTGGACGGGAGCGGGGAGACGTTTTGACAGTGGGTTCGGTGGCATTCGGTCCCGTGCGGCCCCCGCTCGCCTCTCAGGCCATAACTCGGAGCTCCCGCGGCTTGTTTCTCACACCCCTCACTCCAGCTGGGAAGGGGTGGGGGGGACAGGAAACAACTCTGTCTGTGACCGCCGCTTTCGGCTGGGGGGGGGGGGGGGGGGGGGGGGGGGGGGGGGGGGGGG
>JASSRZ010024767.1:0-10505 GCA_032164315.1 Malacoctenus gilli | reverse complement strand
GTGACCGCCGCTTTCGGAGGCCCCCCCCCCCCCCCCCCGCCCCCCGGCCCACCCGGCCGCGTGACTGCCGCTGTGGAAACCGGGGCCGAGACGCAAAGAATGCAGCGCGGAGATGCTGGACCTCCAGGAATCCGAACGCTGACGCAAGGCCGCGCCGTGCAGCGGAGGCACGTGCTGCTGCTGCTGCTGCTGCTGCTGCTGCTGCTGCTGCTGCTGCTGCTGCTGAGGCTGGATAACGAATGAGTGAGATGGAGATGATTCCACCTGATGTTACGTGAACAAAGTTTGCACCTTGAACTCCATCTGCTACAAAAAACGTGCGAATTCATTGCAATGGATGTCGTTTTACAGCGATGACAACAGTTGGCTTCCTCAAAGTCAGATAATGTAATAAAAACACATGTCTTGTCAGGAGCAACGCAGACCCGTCCAAATCAGTCCTGACACCAGGGATTTCCGGCACCTTTGATGTCATTTGGACCTCTGTCCGGTAATGAGCAGAGCAGAGCCTGTCCACCGCCGTACGGGATCCCGGGCGCTGATCAAAGACCGCCGAGTCGGGTCAGTCACATGATGCCGGCGCGGCGTAGCAAAAAACAGCCGTGGACGAGACGGGTTCAGAGAAGCTTATCTGAGCCTGAGACGTTCAGAGAAATGCCAGTGTGAGAGGACGACGCCTGATGATGGAGTCAAACGCCACGAAGACTCTTCCTCTTTCTTTTGTCAGTCCCGCAAAATACTTTCACTCTTTTCAACCGTCCTTCATTACTGGCCACAACGTTTCCCAAGTCCTCTTTGGGGGATGTTTGCATGGTCTCCCTGAGCCTGGTTCTCACCTGCGTGTCGGCTTTTCCCGCTGGGGTCCAAAAATATTCGTGTCAGGTAAGTTGCAGTGATTGTGTGTCTGTGTTTGTTTACCTCGGGAAACAATTGTGTCACTAAAGTATGTCACCAGATTAGCCTCTCTAATAATAGAACAGCTGGGAAAAAAAGACAAAACAACAGGCTTACAACTAAGAAACTGAATAAAAAGCCGTGCGTTCATCGATCTCCTATTCAAAGTCACGCGTTTCGTTTGTTAAAGCCTTTCATCCGACACAGAGTCTTTGGATCTTGCTGTGACAGCGTCAAATACCGTCCGCGATCGACGAGCGGCCCCGCCCGATGGGGCGACTGCGCGAGGGCGTGCGGAGCGCGGGCGCCGCCCATGCTTTCAGACTGCGGTAATCCCGGCACCGACCTGTCGGGAGGCGTGAAACGGCGCGAAAGTGACTTCATTGCACCTCGGCGAGCCGGAGCTCCGGAGGCCCGGCATGTCGCTGGGCGCCCAGCAGAATGCCCTTATTAGGCGGCAGCGCCGCCGCATTCCCCGCATACTGCCAGTGAAGATCGCCCCACGTGTCACTCCCAGGCTGACACTCGATTCCGTCCTCAGAAGTAGAAAAAAAATTGCGTCTTATATAACCAGCGGTTCAGATGCCCGGGCCCGTTTTCCCTCCTTTATCTCCCGCATCCATGAAACTCAGCTTTCTTAACCCAAATTACAGGCCAAAAAGCACTTATGTAATAATTACCATGATAAAAAAGTCAGCAAAAATGTCCGGCCCAGATGCAGCCGCTCTCGTGTTGATGGCTTTCCCAGAGCGCCGTGCGGCGCAGCACGTTTCCCAGGCCGTCACGCCGACCTTTGCTCGAGCGAACTCGTGAGGGCCACGGGACGGATTCAAGTCGATCCTCGAGAAAAATCGCCGACGCGTCGGGATGACCGCCGCAGCCGCCACTGGCACGTTCTTTTTCACCAACACATGGACAGACGATTAGCGCGAGAGGTGGCGGGAGGACAGGAGAAAATCACTCGCTTAGCAATAAAGCGAGAGGCGACGGAGGGAGCGGGGGGGGGGGGGGCGTGCGATAAGCACGTAGCAGCGTTTAAAGCAGCGGCAGCAAGCCGCACCGGAGGGACTCGGCCTCTTGTCCCGGTCGCTTAATGTGAAGGAAACGATGCAGAGAAGTGATAAGGTCCCAGATGGTCTCCGGGAAGGCTTCGCAAATACGCCGCGGTCGTGTACGACAGCGGCAATTTATGTAATCGCCTTCTTATGACAAATAGAAAAAAAAAAAAGTCTTGTGACAATAAATAACTCCAGGACAAAGATTGTTTGTGGATACGGGGACATAATAAACTCTTTCATGTAACAAATTTTTGGAGAAAAAACTAATTAGATAAGAAAAAAAAAAAACACTTTTCTGGGAAGTTTGAGACAAAGTTACACAAAGAGATCATCAGCCAAAAACTGCAGCACTGTAGAAATGAAGGTGGAACAAACAGAACAGGGAATTAAGTTTCTTTTCAGAGTAATCATACAGGAGAACTTTGTCAATAAATAAACACACGTTTTGTTTTTTTAAGATGGGACAAAATTTCCAATCTTAAAATGGATTGAAATGAATGATGACGAAATTTAATTCCCATAAATTCACTTTGGATCTTTTCAGTAAATACTTTTTCCTGGTTCACCTGGATGCGTCACAGTTCGCTCGTCACCAAAACAAGTCGAACAATCAGGAAGCGAAGCAGATAAACAAAAAAGCACGCGGGCGGGACAAACAAAAAAAAAAAAAACGTCGCCTCGATACTGGCCGCGTGTCAGGCGGAGCGATCGATCTCAGTTTTGATAGCGGGGCAAGGCTGTTTATGTTCCCCTGGCGCGTTCCTCGCCAAACAGGTTAAGGAAACAACCGGCGGGAACACCGGGGAGTCCGGGCGGGGGGGGGGGGAACAATGACGAGGCACGCCAGCAATGAGGCCGGGCGGCATTTTCTTTCTGCCGGGGGGGGGGGGGGGGCATCCGTAAGAACACGGATTAGCCGTGAACTGTGGGAGCATGGGGACGCGGCAGGCCCGCGTCGAGCGCTCGACAAAGGGCGCCGGCGAAACATGACCCCTCCAAACATGCCAATTAGAGAGACGAGGGGAGAGGCGGAGTGGGGGGAGGGGGGGGGGGGTGAAAGAGCGCTGGTGCTGATGGATTTTTAACAGGTCTGCGTGCAGGTGTGTCAAACGTCGCTCCTGGGAACTGAAAGTCAAAGCGGCGATTAATGCCGCCGCGGTATGAGGCAGCGGTCCGGGGCGTGTGCGCTAATCGTTTTTGTTTTGTTTTTTTTTTATTTTGACAAAGGCAGCGGTTGGTGACAGACGGCGTGTCACAGTTTCAGAGTAGGTTTCCATTTCCAGCGAGCTTATGCAACTTGGTGAGAATAGGTGGGGCGCCCTCCACAAAAGATTAGCCCACATACGACGACGTAAGGATGGAAAGAACCGCATGTGTTGTTTTTCCCTTTTTGTTTAGGGTCAGGAGGAAGAGGATTCGGTCCGCCTTCGCACACCCAAACGCGACGTCCAGATGAGGGCAGAAGCCAGCGAACGTCCGAGTGTCCCCCCCCCCCCAAAAAAGGGGGCCTGTGTTCAAAAAAAAAGGAACCGCGTGTGATGTGGGGGACTTTCATTAGCCTCCCTGAAAGCCACATTTACCACCTTTCGACGCTGATGCCTCATGATGTGTAATGTTTTTGTCTGCATACCTGGTTAAGAGTTTTCACGCCCAAACAAAGAGTCGCCAGGTAACCGGGCGGTGGGCGGCGAGGGCGCCGTTCCTCCAACGAAAACCGACTGAAAAGAATGCACGCGGAGAAATATTCGGACGAATAAAAAGGCTGAAAGGGTGTAAGAGGAGCGAGGGGCGGGGGGGGAACAAACGTTAAACGTCGATGGTTTCGCCAAGCGAAAGTGTTAACGCTAATCCGCTGTGCCTTTGTTTATTGTTGAGCCGCGCGCACATTCTTGGGTAAATACCAGCGTGGCTGAATCACCGGGCCAGGCCCCGGCGCACCACCCGTCGCCACAACACAGGGGGGGGGGGGGGGGGCGCTGATGCGTGATGTCTCTGGCATCCACCAGCCGCTGCACCTGGAGACACAGACACCGCGCGCCAGTGGCAAAATATAACACCGGCAAAGACGCTATCGGTATAACCGCTGAATATTTATCACTCCTAAGTTGGCTATTTCGTTCCCGAACATGTCCGGACGCATTCTGATTGTTGCCATCAGGCAGCCCGGCGCAGCCTCCGGTTTACAGGTGAGGTCGGAAAAGTTTGCACCCACGCGAAACCAGTGAACGTATTGAAATGGATGTAGTACCTGAGCTGGGCCTCTAGGTGGTGCGTGTGCGCAAATTCAGCCAATAAATCCGGACACAAGGAAGTCAAAGATCATCAAAACATGATGAAAATAGAGTGTAAAGGTAAAAAATAACTAGTCAGTCCAGCTCGATGAAAGAGAGGAGCTTCTTTTCTGGGATCTATCGACTTTAAACTGAAGAAAAGTGAAGTTTAAAGCAGAAAAAACTGAAAAAAGCGAAGTTTTGTACAAGTTAAACAAATGGACATGTGAAGGACGTCCACATGGAGACGCGCCGGAGAAGTTTCAGGACCGATTCGCCGCGAGAGCCCCTCCTCGCCAGACTGGTCCCAGCCGTGCTTTCTCTCTGTCGGACCAGTTCGTTGACTCAGCACACATTTCCTGTGATGGTATCTGCAGGCTGAGCTGTCTGCCTCCTTCTTCTTCTGCTCGTTATCTGAGCCGCTGGACCTCAGAAGGGGAAAGCCCTCGATTCACAGTTCAGATACATTTCAGCGCGCCCCGGCCAAACCAAAAAAAAAAGTTGCCGGCGTGGCGTGGCGCGGCTGCAGGAGGCATGCATACAAATCGGCCGTCCTTATTTTTTTCTCTATTTTTTGCTTCAGCCGTGACTGAGATATGAGCGCTCGGGGCGAAACGCGGGTCAGCTCTCGTCCCGGCGCTTGAACAAAGTCCCCGAAAAAACAGCAGGAACAGGATGTCCCCCTCAGCAATGATGGTCAGAGCGAAAGTCCCAAGCAGTCGATTTAAAGGAGGCGGCGGCAGCGGCGGAGACATTTCTCATGACACAACCCCCGGCCACTTCCTGGAGCTCGGACAGGGTTCCGTATATACAAAACGGGCCTTGTGGAATGCCAAAACCCGCAGGCCCGAGCTGTGCGGCCCCGAGGGGGCCGCTGCTGACGCAAAGGGCCCCGTGTCCAGTCGGCCGCTGTTAATCCTGCGATGACCTCGCGTATCAAAAATCTGTGGGAAAAGATACACGCGGACGCAAATATGAGCCCCTGCTTCTGAACGACCTCTGGCTTTGCCGGAGGACGGAGTCGGGCCTCGGCCGTCAGCGCGTCGCGGCGGCGAAACTGTGACGCGTCACGTCCAGGGGGGGTCCCACGGTTCAACGGCCCTCGCCACTAAAGTCGACCAAGTTCCCATCGACTGGCGGCTTACGTTCGCCTCACGTTTGGAAGGCTCCGCAGCAAACTTGCATTCCTTCCTGCACTGAAACAGCTTCAGGGACCCCCGCCGCCCCCCCCTCGGTAGATCAGACACCGGACTCGTGCGGATGCCGCCTCGCTCTATGTGTCCAGACCCATTCATACTTTCCACTCCGCCTCTCCTGTTTCGCCTCTGATGGCTCTAGCAGAGGTCCGTGCGGCTCGCTGCTTCCAGATCGCCTTGAGAAAAGCAGACGGCGCGTTTCCCGGGACCCCCGTCCGCACTTTAACAAGCCGCGAGCCTCGCCGGAACACGGCGAGCCGCGCCAGAGACGCCGGTCGGCCGTAAAAAGGTCGTCGGTCGAACGCCGTCAGGTGGGAGTCTCGCTTCAGTCAGGATTCAGTTTTGACCTCAATACTTAATTTCCCCCCCCCCGAAACACGTTGGAACACCAAGAGCTGACTTGAAGGGTATCGCCGCGCTGAGTGGCAGGAAAAAAAGGTCACGGCGAGAATAAATCATCTCGCGGTGCTTTCAAGTGAAACACAACCTCTCCGGCAGGTAGAGAGGTGTCGATCTGACATCCAAGACGGCGCGTATTTCTGTTGCATGGGGGGGGGGGGGGCAGAAAAAGAATGAGCTTGGAGTCAAATCAAATGAATATTTTGTCACAAGACAAGCAAGATTCTGGCGTTTTCTGTCTCACGAATAAGTCCAAAACCCGCTGTGATAAATGTAGAAAAGTGTCAGTTTCGACGACAACAGGCGACCTCGTGTGTGTTGGATTTAAAGTCCGTTTCAGACGGAGTTTGGAGCGTCTGAGATAAACTCCAGACTTGTGGTGAAATCTGCGTCCTAATCAGAGGCCGTAGATAAACGGCTGGTCGCGAGTCCTTTACATTAGACTCGTGTCAGCTGATGCAACAATAGAGCTGTTGTTCGAGACCATTTAGATAAACTGTCCGACGTTATCGACTTTTCGAAGCCCCTATCTTCAGTGTCTTTATCGCCCGACCCGAGGCCGCACCGTCATCCGATTACGTCACGCTTTTCACCGCAGATCTGTGTCGATTCTCGAGAAATGTCCGCGCGTGAAGCAAACTCGCAGCCGCGACCGCTTCCAGGTCGATCATTTGGCCTTTATTTAACTTTGTTTCTGAGAAAAGCCTCCCGTGTTCGTCATCGATTGCTTATCTGGAGCATCTGCGGCGGACCTAGCGCGAGGCGTTCGAGAGTGCACAGGACCGTCAGAGATGGAGAACCGCCTCTTCGCGGCGTCATCGCGGCCATTCAGGCTCTTTAATCCGGTTCCTGCGAGCTCCTCTGCGTTCGGAATGCCTGTTTCGGCGAAAACGGAGGCTCGGAGTGATGACTTCTACAGAAGCGTCCCCCTCGTTTACCGTCGAGCATGCCGTGACATTTGAGCGGCCGCCGCAGCCGCTTCTGTCGTTTCGCTTCCTGCCCGCCGCTCTGCGCGCAGCGGCCTCCCGCAGCTCTCCGTCGCTACGCGCGGCTCTGCTGCCGCCCGCTGCATCGTGCTCCCGCCGCACGTGTCCAACGCAGGAATAGCGCGGTCCGGCGAGGCTGAGTGGGCGGCGGGGGGAGCTGTTTTGCTTTTCCCCCACCTGGAACGCGCGCAAAGTAGCGCTTTGCAGTTCCTGTGCACAGCCTGCGATGGGGGAGGCCAAAAAGACACGAGGCGCTGCATGAGGGGAATCTGACTTTTAAAGGGCCGTTACGTCTGTTTACGCTCTCTAGTCCGGTCCAAGTAAACATGCATTATGAGGGTTTGTTTTATTTTTCCCCCCAAGCCACCGTGCACCACCACTGGACCCTCCCCTGATAATTACGGTGCCGAACGGAGACGGCCGGCCACGTGCAGCAGGAAGCGTCCCGAGCTGCACCAGAGCGATGTCATGTGGCCAGAACGGGGTTCGAAAACAACCAAAACGGAAGAAATCTGAGTCACCACCAGCAGGTGAGGAAGGAGGAAGGTGGTCGGAAAAAAAAAAAAAAAAACACCCAAACGGCGAGAGAAAAAGTCCGAAATAGACGCGCGGAGTCCGCTGAAGGACAGCTGAGGCCCGGCGAGGCCCGAAGGTCAGTCGGTTCGAGGGTTTCGAACAATGCCGGGCAGTTGCGGGGATTGGATAGAGGTTTTCAAGGCCCGCTGTTATCTGTCCCACAGACTCCGGGACAGTGGCCAAGCTGATGCCATCTCAAGGGGAGGAACGCAGCAAAATGGCAGGAAATTCCTACTTGGTTTGCTCCCATCAGCAGAAGGAACTCGCTTTTTCTCTTTTTTTCTCTCTCTCTCTCTGCTGAAATGTTCCATAAAGACGCAGATTTCTTTGACTCAGCTGGAGGAAGAATACATACGTGAGGAAAACAGCGAGCAGAGCAGGGATGGTGGGAAAGGAGAGACATGATCATAGAGAGACTCTTGTTCACCTTTAATTAGATGTTTTTTTGTTTCTTGATGACAATAAAAAGTCGCTCTATAGTCTGAAGTGGATCCCTAAAGCCTCGACAGACAAAAAGACCAACTTCCCCTGACGCATCTTCCGCTCCGTTACTTAACAGCGAAATGGTCCTTTTACATAACGATTGCAATAAACTTGTTGTGACATTGTATCCTTTCTCTGAGTAATAGTTCATGTTTACAGAAAAGAAGAAGCCAGTCACCTGTCATCAAGCAGCGGAAAACAACTGAGAGCACGTCTGAAGTTTTGTTGCCACCTAGTGAAAGCTGCCTTACATAACACGTTTTCCCTCCCGCCGCTTGTCGACCGACCCGCAGCGCGGGTCGCTTGAACCGTCCGGAAAGGTTCCGCCAGGTTTCAGCTCCGCGTTCCGTTTTGCTTTGGTTTGTTTTCACCGCGACGTTCGCCAGGTCCCCCCCCCCCCCCTTCATTTTCCTCTCAGTGTAAACTGCGTTTGACTCGCAGTTCCCTTCGCTCGGAATGTTTATGCCCCAGTCAACCGTGGAGGAAGTGGAAGGAGACGTCGCCGTCTTTTAGGAGCGAGGGGGGGGGGGAATGTTAGGGGTGAAGTCTTCATGGTCAGCGCCGAACAGAGTGTCACGAGGGCTCAAAACACTGACGCCGGCGCCACTTTTGGAGGAGTTTGGCTCAGACAACACGGAAATAGAGAAGACTCAATGTCAAGGCGTCCCGTAAAGGGTCAGTTTGCCGCTTTGTCATTTGGAACCCTCAGAAGTCAGAGTGGTTTCAGTGATCCCGCTGCACTGGCTGCGCTGATGGTTTGCTGCCACCTGGTGCTCAGTTGAACTGTGTGACTGTGTTTGCCGCTCACTGGATCAAGGGCTTCCCTACTGTGAGAAGCTTCATTAATTCCCCTGGGTTTGATCCTCCTGGAGCAGATGCTTGGGTATATGGCTCATTCTCACACATTACAAGGACAAGACACCGGGATTATGTACTCCAGGTGTCCGATAACAAGGAGATGTTTGCAATAATTGGCCTTGTGATAGTGTGAGACACAACAGCAGCAGCAGCAGCAGCAGCAGGGAAGTAATCTCCCACGCCTCAGTACTTCCGTGCCCGGTACTCGCTGATGTCCTCTTCACCGGGACGCAGCGGCACTCCTCTGGAAGAAGGACGTGGGTTCGCCGGGGTCTCCATGGACAAGAAGGTGGTCCTGATCACGGGCTGCTCCTCCGGGATCGGCCTCAGCCTCGCCGTCCGGCTGGCCTCGGACCCCGACAAGGCATTCAAAGGTACCCGGCGGCTGGAAAGCATCCCTTCTTTTTTTCTGTGTGTGGTAACGCGCGCTCTGCTCTCTGAGACCTGCCACTGCTTCAGGGACTGACCTACAGATGACCTGTGGAGCTGCTTTTTTTTCAAACTCGACTTGAAAAACGGCCAAAATCGATCAAAAACTGTTGTGTGGCTTGTGTTTTTACCTCAATATTCTACTGCTTTGTGTTCAGTCTACGCGACCATGAGAAACCTGGCTAAGAAGGAGCGTCTCCTAGAGTGCGTCAAAGGACTGCACAGGGACACATTGGACATTCTCCAAATGGACGTGACCGACCGGCAGTCCGTCCTGGGTGCAAGAGACAAGGTTGCAGAGAAGCAAGTCGATATTCTGGGTGCGTGCTTTTGTCAGCGGCGGACGAAGAATGTGTATCCTGCGTGTTTTGATTGGGCTTTTTTTTTTCGCCACCTGCAGTGTGCAATGCCGGCGTGGGCCTGATGGGACCCCTGGAGGTGCAGTCTGTGGACTCCATGAGGCAGATTCTGGAGGTCAACCTCTTGGGAACCGTCCAGACCATCCAGGCCTTCCTACCGGGCATGAAGGAGCGGGGCGGGGGCCGCATCCTGGTCACGGGCAGCACGGGGGGGCTGCACGGTGAGGAGGACACGTGCCCTTGCCTCACATTCTGAAGGAGACGTTCCCGAGAGCTCATGTTGACGCTCGGCACCGAGCGTGAAATTGACAAAATAACCCATCTTGCAGGTCTTCCCTTTAATGAGGTGTACTGTGCCAGCAAATTCGCAATCGAGGGGGCATGTGAGAGTTTGGCTCTGCTCCTGCAACACTTCAACATCCAGTGAGTTTGACACTTGGAGATAATACACAACAATAAGCCAGAAGGCCGTTGACCAAACGCTTCGCTTCCCCCAGCGTGAGCCTCATCGAGTGCGGCCCGGTCAACACCGACTTCCTGGTCAACCTGCAGAGGGCGGAGCTGGGCGACGCCTCCCTGCAGCGGGTGGACCCCCAAACCCTCAGTCTGTACGAAAAGTACCTGCGGCACTGCAGCTCGGTCTTCCAGAACGCCGCCCAGGACACGGAGGACATCGTGAAAGTAAGTCGCGCGCGCGAAGCGGGTGGAGACCACGAGGTTGCCGGCATGGGGGTGCTGCAGGAGGAGCAGATCTCATTGGTTAAACGAGGCCGTGTGGCCTCAATTGAATATAGTCTCAGAAACTTGTTTGGAAGCCTTGGTGCATGATCATGTAATACCACCGCAAGACACTAGAGGGTGTACTCACTCAGGTGTCGGTCCAATAACAAAGGCAAACGGACCAGTGGACTCTTAACAAAAAAGAAGTGTGTGTGTGTGTGTGTGTGTGTGTGTGTGTGTGTGTGTGTGTGTGTGTGTGTGTGTGTGTGTGTGTGTG
>JASSRZ010024689.1:6611-22914 GCA_032164315.1 Malacoctenus gilli | reverse complement strand
CTTCACCCCGGTTATCAGAGCTAAAAAAAAAAAAAATCCCCCACCCCCCCAAAAAAAACGGCCCTGCAGACATGACCGCAGACATGACCGCAGCATACTTGCCGTGGAGGTGTTGGGGATGGGCATCAGCGCGTGAATTGTGGTTCTTTGGCGCATACTGAGCTGTGGCTGCCGTGACTGCAGCGGGCCATACACACCCATTGCTCATGTGTTTAAGGTGTTGGCAACGCTGTAGGCTTCCTTTAAAATGCAAGAAGGTGCCATTGTGTTTGGGAATTTTTTTCTTACATTTCCAGCCTTCTGCCTGATGGAGGGAGGGTGTAAGCATGCACCATGTTGGAGATGAAGTGGGAGTCGAATGGGGGAAATGACTGATGTCTCCGAGGGGGGATCGAAGAAATACTTATAAGAGTCTGTTTAGAATTACCATGTGGTGTGGATGAGAGTGAACCGAGAGCACTTAGAGTGAGAAATCATTTCTGACCATGTTAGGTTGGGAATTATTGAATGGTTTGCTCCCATGAATTCAATTTCTGACTCCAACAGCATGTCACAGTCCACACATGCCCTCTCCTTACAGCAGTCAAACAGCAAACACACTGTATTTGGTGCCAGATAAGGGATGCATATTTTCAATATGCCAAGAACCACCCGTCTGCTGACAAAAAATTCTCCCATGTAACCAAGACAAATAGCCTGGGAACACACATGCACACGAATCCACTCAATGACAGCTGAGAAGAAACTGTCCTTTTGAAATTGTTTGAATCCTGCATGTTTGCTTTGTCACTTGAGGTGGTGTTGCACTGCCGTGGTACGTTTGTATGTTTAAAGGCTTTTTCACATATTCTGCCAATAATTCCATCATCTTCTTGTGGAAGTTGTCCAACACAGAACTCACTTTTGACTCACTTCATTATTGCTGCAAAATGAGAACTTGCTGCAGGCATGCACATGTCCCCATAAGTAGATCAATTGAAAAAATTAATTGGGATAATCGTCACAGTTGGTTAACGGTCAAAGGGTTTACCCTGTGTTTCCCTACACTGGGTGTCTACCAACATCTTGAATTTGCCAGTAGGACCCCGATAATTGGTCAAAGACCTTCTTTTGGTTTCAATTTTACACAGTTACAATAGTTTTTGTTGTAATTACATACAGGTAGCCAGCCAGATGCAGAAACTCACTCCTTGTCTATTTCGTACACACACGTGCACACACGTGCACACACATACACACACACACACACACACACACACACACACACATACACACTGTGTGTGTCATTTTTAAGTTAAGGTTTTTTTCAAAATAGTTTTCACTTCAGTCCTGTTTGTAGGACTTTGGTTCAAATTTGGATTTCCGATTCTTCCTATACAGAATTGTATGATCCAGGCCCCTTTCTGACATTTTCATAGGTCTGGAATCCACCAGCCATCCACATTCTCTGATGCGCTATCCGATTTTAAGTCATGGGAGCAGGAGAGCTCGAGTGAAGACAGCCTCTGCAGGTTTGCCAGTGAGTCTGCAGTTCTGTCATTTATAATGCAAACAACATGCGCATAAAGGTACATTTCAGAATCAGAAAGACAAGCAAGTCCTTTTGACAACAGATGCTAATCATAGTATTTGAATCAAACAATATACACTGATACAGCACATCAAAAGTAAAAGGAAGCATTTGCATAGCATTTATGAAGATTTCATTCAATCTTTATTTGAATCCTTTTCCAAGTCTCTACCTGGAAGTTGAAGGGTTGTTTTTCTCAAATATTCATTTTTTTTAAAAATGTCTTCCAAATATGGGTGATCCAATGCCCTCACACTCTTAACACTTTGATTCCAGTCCAGGGCCAGTTGGTTTTTGCAGCAGTCAGCATTGCGTTATCTGCAACTTCTCGTCACCTTGACACAATGACCTAAACCCTGCAGGCAGAGTCTCAACACGCCTCGGAACATGATATGTTCAGGTTCCATTCATTCACTAGATTGGCAGCAGCTGGAGGTACCAGAAACTAAAGAGTCAGGAACAACGGCCCAAATAAGCTGTTGGTCGAGAAGATTTGGGAAGTTTTTTGTCTGGGTGCAACTGAAAAAGTCTGCTACTCATCCCACTAATGCATAATCATTAAAAATTTTGCACCCGTTAAGAGTAAAATAAAGTAAAAATGTGAGATTCGTTGCTAATGAACACAGTGACAACCTGCCAACAACTGAACTTCTTACCTTTTTACTCCTTCGAAAAGGAATTTAAATGCAGAATTTACCTGCAAACTAAATGTCACGCAAAGAGTGAGGATGCAATTTGAGTGTAAGCATAAAAAAACAAGTGTGAAATGATGGGCATTGTATAAAACACGTATGGAGGTGCAATTTGGACTGTCGTGCTGCAACCCCCCCATTCAGCTGAAGCTGCTGCTTCTGGGACTGAGCACAGAGAAGAGGGGATGCTGTCATTTCCAGCCCACTGCAGCGTCCACCAACCCACTGCCTCCTGTCCTTTGACCCCTGAGCTTACTAGTGAGACATAACTGACAGGCAGTTTAACTGGCCTTGATGAGGGTCACTCTCTGACTAACAAATGCAAAAGGCGCATGTGTGAGAGAGAACGCTGCTGTTACTCGGAGGCATCTTGCCCCCCTTACTTTCTGATACTGAGGGAACAGAAAGGTAATCCTGGTATGTCCTTGAATGAATAACTGGAGCTTCGCTTTGGATGTGTGTTTTTACGAGTGATTGGTAGTGGTGGTGATGATGTTACATCCTCAGTAGTTGGCAACCTTTTCAGCTGAAGCCTCATGTAGTGACCAGTCTTCAAGGGGCTACAGAGGGCAATAAGGACCACCAGATCTCTGATGTGAAAGTATTGTACTGAAAATGTACATCTTTTGAACTCGGGGTAACAATCATCAGGGTTCAATTAATTGGCCTTTCATTTTGATCAATACTCAGTATCTAAATCAAAACCTCAAGTAACTTATATTTATTTCTAGTGATGTGAAAGTTACAGAGATGTTAATTTATTATGTGTATGTGAACATGCCCAGGCAACACAATCGAATGTATTCTCAGAAGCTGATCATGTGTGTCTGATGACCACAATGATGCTGTCACTCAGTATCTTTTGATAGTGTGATGGTCAGCAGCATCTTTGCAGAAGTAACACAACTGACTTTTTTCAGCCTTTTGTAGCCCATTTTCTTCTTGGAATAAACAATCATCCGCTTCTCCCCCCCTCGAGCACTGGATGTTTGGTTTCTATGTGGGACCTCTTTAAAGGCAGGTACAAAACTGTCTCTTGCGGACCTCTTGGTGGCACTGGCGACCAACCAATGTGCATCCTGAGTAGTTACATCCTGAGTAGTTTCTATACTATTTTCTAAATTGCATGGAAATATTTTACTTTATCTGCCAGGCTCACCCCCCCCCCCCCCCCCCGAACTTTTGTGATGGAGGCCCGAAAGACCCCTTCGGTGTTTTTAAAAGCACACATTTGAGTAGCAAAGAGGGAAGTGGAGCCTCAATGTCACAGGTTTGAAGGTTCTTCTAATCAAAGCCTGAAAAGAACTTTCATCACTAAAGCCTTACTCGCTTTCACTAATTCATCTTCATGGTTCCTTGTGGCAACCAAACAACTGTCTTTCGCTTCAAATCAGTCTCAAAGGTGTCCGTTTCCCAGCGACCTCCACAGGTTTCGTGGGACGTATTTGTTTCTATACGTGACTGGAGAACAGTTAAAAGTTCAACGATGCTGTCGGGTGCAAACATGCACAGTTGCTCTGAGGGAACTTTGTTGGCCCAGTCTTGGGTCAACACAGCGTCGAAGCATTGCTCGAGGTGTATTTACTTCCACGACATTGTTAGAATAGCAGCTCTCAAGTATCGATCAGTGGTGCAACTGCCCTGCTCAAGTTCAATTCGGAAAGCTTGAAATCCACGCTAACTTTCTCCACGGTGAAGAGAAAAGACGACCAGTTGTGTGACTGTAGCCTAAACAACACAGTTCCTTAGTAAGAGTTGTGTGTGCTGCTGAGACGAGGTTCCATCAGCGCTGTACGAGTTAGAGCATCGATCAATTGCATTAGAGCGACTTGATGTATCGGTTTCGGATCTAAGTGGCCTTTCAAAATAAAAACTATCATACATTCTATGCATTTTTCTAGCCTGATTCAGGCCATTTCCCTTCAGAATGTTCAACACTGTTGTACCTCAGTTTGAGTGGAACAGCTGGATCACGTTGTGGATTCCCAGTTGAATGGTCGACTCCAAACGTAGCAGATGGCTGTGGCACAGAACGCGGGCCAAGCCGGTATCCACTGAAGATGCATGACAACTGCGGACAATCAGTTACACAATCTACTCACAGTAACAGTACTATCAAACTTCCAAGGTGTCACATGCGTTGTAATGGTGTATCATCAACTGTGACATGAGTGTAAGTGGAGTTGGAGAGGAAGGATGCGGGTAGATCAATTACAGCTGATAAATGGGGCAACAGTCATAGATTAAGTGGAGGAAGATGGGTTCATTCATCATGCTCCACCGAAACAGGTGCACTCATGTGCTTATTGATTGAAGGAATGCTTGAAACCTTCACCTGAACAACTGAGCATGGGGGGGCGGGGGGTGTTTCTCCCCTCCTGCCTTGGCCTATGCAAACAGCTTTCTCTGGGTGATATGCTGAGCTCCACCGGCCCACTGATGAATCAGAGTAGAGGGACAGAAGAGGCAGATGGCAGCTTTATTCAGACTTTGCACCGCACAAATGCTCTTGTTGAAGACGCATGCACAATGTCACTGAATGGAGTGTCCATCTCTGCCATGAATTCCATTTAAAATCTATTATTGAGACAGTTCTGAAAAATAGGGGGGGGGGCAGCATTAGATCTTAGACCACAGACATTTCCTCAAATATTTCACTTTGTTTGAGTCGGTATGAAGATCCAGCTTGGCTCAAACTCATGAACTCTGCTCGGCCCGACAACACGGGTCTCATTAGTCCTGCAAGTGAACCCTGGCATTCTTTGTTTAGAGTATAAGAGATAAATGGGCCGCCCAGCGATCCGAAAACCAGAAAACGTGTCATGCAGTGTATAAGCAAAGTGCAGGTTTGTGTAATCGCAGCAATGCGTGGTCATCTCTGGCTTTCTTCGCTTGCTGTGTCGGGACCTCGTCAGCCAGGTTCTTTTGGTCTCCATAATGCTTTTTCTTCCTCTGAAAAGTGGGTTTCTGTGTAGACATATAATAGTTTGTGTGGTTTCTGGTAAAGCATGTTGGTTGTCTACTGTTAAACACCGATCAGATCACAAGGTCCACACTCCCAAACAGTGACATTCCAAAGGGGTTCACTTCCTTTTTTTACGGATTTGTTTACCATTAAATCAAAGTGTATGGTCCAACTGCACCTGGCTTATATTAACACACACCAACAGGTTTATTCTTTCCTTTGACATCAGGGACGGACACAGACTGTGTCCCTGCTTCCTCCCGTCAAAATGCCAATCTATTTTACTCCCATGGGAAGGTGTCCGCAGTGGAAACATGCGCAGATATTTGTTCTCCATTTATGCGGCTGTTAGAACCACAGCTGTGTGAGGAAGTACCGTTTCCTCTTGAATTGTTGTTGAGCACCAGGGATTGAAGGGCTTGGTTAAAACGTAGCTATTTGGTAAAGAAAGCGAAAGCAGTTGTCCATATCAGTGCAGCAGGCTGATAGTGATAGCGAGGGTCGGATCCCACAATTCCACTCTTGACCTTAACCCATTTCCTCCTCATCCCTCCTATAGGTGCAGCATCCTGACCGACCATCAGAACACCAGCTTTGTGTACCCCCCCCCTCTCCCGACATCAAGTCTTCACCCTAGCTGTCTCTGATTGGCCCTGGGAGTTGGGACCTGCGCGCTTCATGTCGGTCAGTGTTTTAATTCAATCCTAAAACCCGTCGGGACACAACGCGCTCGTGTAAGCTTCCCTCCCCACACTGTTTTTTTTCTTTTCGCTTCCTTTTCTTTTTTTAGTTGAGGTTGTTTTCAGGACGCTGATCTTGAGTGGCTGAATTCTCCAAGGAGACCATTGTGGGAGGGTGATATCCAGGCCTTGGTGCTCTCTGCGGGGGGGGGGGGGGAAGCCGAGGGAAGTCCCCGGAGAAGAAGACAAGAGGGAAAGCGGCCGACTGTTGCGTAACCAGCAGGCGCGGTTGTCCCCCCTCTAACACAGTCAAGCGAGGAAACCAGCGTGGAAGCCGGATAAATGTGCGAGGCCGGCGCTTGCTGATGCCCGAGATAACCCCCTCACACACCAGCCGGGGGGTCCCTCTTCAACGCTGCCATTTCAGCCAGTGGTCATGTTATGGATCCTAATGGATGTTCCACCGGATTCTCCCCGAGACACAGCGGAGAGTGGCCGCCAGTGTCGTCAGTCCGGCCCCCCCGTCACTTGTGTGGTCCAGCTGGCAGGTGAGGTGGTTTGAACCGGCCACCGGTGGGCTTCAGGGATGCCCCGACACAGGAAAACCAGGCTACTCCACTGGCCCATTGACAGACTGCTTCCTCTAATACAAGTCCAGGACTGAAGGCCAGTTGTCCTCCTGCTGCCATCTCACAAGGCCCAGATACTTCTCCTTTTACATATCTGAGAAAGACTTTTCCTCACCCTGCTGCCCAGACTTATCTGCGGATGTGGAGAACTCTACCACTTGACTGAACATTTTTTCCAGTGAACTCTCAGCTACTAAAGTAGCCCCATATCAGGACCTGGCCTGCACTGAAGAAAGCCACAGAGGAAGGAAAAAAAACAAAACAAAATAGAAAGCCAAGTTAGATTATCATCCCATACCCTCCCTCTCCTCCCTCCCTCTCTCAGCCTCGTTTCTTCTCGTTGCTTTTCTTACTTCTTCTCCACCCGTTTCCTACCTCCCTGCACACCTACTCACAGACCGATTGGAGTGAAATTTACCAGAGCAGAGCTGAGGATTCTTCGCGCCCCCCCCCCCCAAAAAGCAGTTATTGACTTGATCCTTTTAATTTTTTCGCCATGTTTTCGAGCTGCACTATTATGACCGACTTCTCGTAGACTGATTGTGCCGTGGAGAACGTTGACGTGTCTTGCTATGTATTCACATGTAGTTGACTTCTTTGTTTGAATCAAGTAGAATTAGTGCACTTGCCTGCCGTTAACAGATAGTGGTTGCAGCAGCCTGTCGTCTATCAGCGGTTTTATTTGTACAGACTGCCTTCCCACCTGCGTGTCTGGCTGAAGGCAAAGCAAGAAACGGCAGAGAGACTTTTTAAGCTTCTTTTAATCCCTCCCACACTCGATCAGGAATTGGCCTGCGACAATAAGCAGCCACTCCTCCCATCTGAGGGCGGCCATGTAGAGGGCAGTTTTCTCTACTTTCTATCTGAGAGGGAAAGTCCAGATCAGTCCCTCTTCTTTCTTGGGCGTGTCCTTTCTTTCCCCTCTTTTATTCCCCCCCCCCCACTTCGCACAACCAAGGACATTACCTCTGAATGACAGACTTGGCCATCAAGTAGTCCCCTCACAGACATACCAGAGGTGATGCCTGGTAGTAGTAGTAAGAGTGGAGGGCGGGGTCCCTCCTCCTCTCCCCTCCCGCACACCGTGGTCCCGCCCAGCCGACCCCTGCGACCCTCCCGCTACGTCCCTGTGTCAGCGGCGACCTTCTTCCTGGTCGGCTCCACCACACTCTTCTTCTGTTTCACGTAAGTGGCAACAGTGTACCGCTGCATGCTCGCTCACTCATACACCTGCGCAGCAGCACTTCATGAATGTCATCTCCCTCAGGCATCAACTGTTTTCCATCTCAGCTGGCCGGCTGCATCACCTGCCACCTGGGTGTTTTCTTTCCGCTTTGTTTAATACATTTCCTGTGTTTTTCCCTTGTCCATGAAAGAATTCATGGAAATTTATAAGTACTTTAAGTTCTAGATGGACAATTATGGCGCATATGTAGCAAAGAGTGTCTTCTTCATGTTGGGCCTTAAAGCCACCCAGGCCTCGCCACACAAGAGGGCTCCAGACCACGGTGCTAATGTATAAAGACATTTGCACAGAAGTTTTCTTATGTGTGCGGGTTTTTGTTGAAAGACCAGTGATTAACAGAGGTCACGACGAGGGGCCCGAGGCTTTGCCTGCACTGGGGTTATCATAGAAGACCATAATGAGACACTTTGTTGAATGTAGGAGGGGTGAGTAATGTCCACGGGGTAAACAAAAACAATAATAGTGCTCCAACTGCATCTGTTTGGAGTGGATCAGCTGGACATTGGATGTGCTTGTCAGCATCTCGAGACCTGCCGATAGTGTGGGAGTGTGAAGAAGAGCGAGGAACCTTTAAAAAGAGAAGGTGCTCATCTGTGTGAATGGAACTGATGTTTTTACTTCCTGTCACCTCTCCTTGGAGTGCTTAGTAGTGCTGTGAGCATTTCTGACTGCATGCTGACTCAGTGACGTTATAGACTTGTCATCACTAATCTTGCTGACACCTCACACTGTACTGTGTGCGTGCGTGCGTGCGTGCGTGTGTTTGTGCGTGGTGTGTGTTCGCATGTGTGGAGAGTGTACGAAGCAGAGAAAACTCAAGCGTGAGCCAGCAAGATTGACAGGTGTGAGAAAGTGTGAGTGCGCGTGCGTGCGTGTGTGTGGTCAGTGTGGTGGGCAGTCGGCGCTGCGCTTCAGATTAGTGGGGAGAAAATAGGCCAACATCTGTCGCCCTGACAAAAGCTCATCATCGAGTCTCTCACTCTTTCTTTCTGCCTCACTCTGTTTGTGTTTGTGTCCCTGCCAGAGCGTGCACAACACCACCGCTAATAGCTACACACTTGCTGTTTGATAAAGGGGATTCCTCCCAACTCACCTGCAAATTGCAACAAGCGATATGACCTTTAAATAATACCACATTTTGGAGGGTATTTTTCCAAGCTCACTTTTTTTTTACCACCAAACTGTTCATTTCATTCTTATATCCCACTTGAACTCATTTAAGGAGGGCTCAGAGTGTGACTTTGTTGCAGCCCACAGCTGGCCCACAGCTCCTCTTCCAGGACCCCATCTCTAACTTGCCTTATAGCCCCGACCAAACACTGAGAGTGTGACAGCCTGCTGGCGCAGACACCGACACCTTTGCTTGGTGCTTTCAGGTGTCCGTGGCTGTCAGAGCGTTTCTCAGTCGCCGTGCCCATCTACAATGGAGTCATCTTCCTGTTTGTTTTAGCCAACTTCTGCATGGCCACCTTCATGGACCCTGGCATCTTCCCAAGAGGTGGGGGTTCAAATCCTTGGCTTTTAAAATGTTAGGCCGGCTTTGTCGACAGAGTTGTCGACAACATGTTTCTGAACTTTGCATTTTGATTTTTGAAGCCCAACTACTTCATTGAGTAGTGCTTGTCTGTTTTGAGTTGTGTGACCGATTAAGAACATCAGTATTTATGTCAGACAGACTGTCTTAACTCCTTGGGCTTTGCAGTGGCAGTGTGACCGAAGAGTTCAGACAAAGATTTTACACTCCAGAATCTCATTTGGTTCGATTGAACGAGCTGAGAGCCGTCCCATTAACACATCGACAGCTGTGGCTAACTGGATAATGAATTGACATGTTGCTGATCTGAGAGTGAATCGGACAAGAGGGAAAAAACAGCCGATGATGTTCGAGTGTACAAGGAGGCTATTGATCATTTTGTTAGTGACTAATGCATGGTTTTATCAAGCAGTGGGCATGAATAAGAAAGTGTTGATCTGCTTCGGGGGTGTCGTGTACAGATGAACTCATCGTGCTTAACTTGACTTTGTGCAATTGCGCGGCGGCGTTTGTGTCGTTGGCACAGCCGAGGAGGACGAGGACAAGGAGGATGATTTCCGAGCTCCGCTCTACAAGACGGTGGAGATCAGGGGGATCCAGGTGCGGATGAAGTGGTGCTCCACCTGCCGCTTCTACCGGCCGCCACGCTGCTCCCACTGCTCCGTCTGTGACAACTGTGTCGAGGTGCGTTAAAGTTTGTCCGCAGACATCCATTCCCAATGCTGTGTGGACACTTTAAAGTGGCAGCTCTCAGTTTTGGGGTGTGTATGTGACTGGTCACCGAAAGAAGGTGAAATCTGCTCAGTCACTGGCACTGTGCAAGTGAAGTTAATTCAATGGACCGAATCTGATTCAAATTTATTTCAGGTATAAATCAATGGAATACATCATTCCTTTGTTTTTTGTGGTCCAGAGAGGATTATCTGTGTTAATCTGCTGCGATTTTTTTAAACTCTGGTCGTCTTTTGAAAGAACAAAGCAGTCAGGCTTGACTGCAGCCTGCAGAACTGGCCCTCTAGCCAGGATTACTCTCCTGCATGAGAGGCGTTTGGATCACTTCCAGTGACAGCAAATGTCACATATTTTTAGGATGCTAAAATTTAAAATTAATTGCTAGATTCTTGATTTTTTTTGTTTTTCCATAAGCTTCCTGTTGTAAGCATTAACAGGTGGTTTCCCTCTTGGTGCCAATCTCAGTCATGTCAGAACAGTGTCTTTTGTCTACACCATGGGCTCCAGCCTCCCTGCTGTCAGCGGACACAGTAGAGCCCTGCATGTGGTCCAAGCTGCTGTTCTTCCTGCGGGGTCTCACCTCTCTCTGTCCCCTTGCAGGACTTTGACCACCACTGCCCGTGGGTGAACAACTGCATCGGTAGGAGGAACTACCGCTACTTCTTCCTCTTCCTGCTCTCCCTGACGGCCCACATCATGGCAGTGTTCGGCTTCGGGCTGCTCTTCATCCTCTACCACCGGCAGAACATCGATCGCCTGCACGCCATCGTCACGTATCCTTAAACATGCTCCTTATATTGTATGTTCAGATGGATGGATTCCATTCTGTGTTTATGTGAGACTTCAACATTTTGATGCATTTCTTGAGAAGAATAGAGATGCAGCACTAAAAAATCACATGTGCGCACCCAGGTGTCTTCCAGGATTATTGAACAAAATTTTTGACAGTTTCCCTCCACAAGGACAACATAACAGATATTGGTGTTGTCTGGTGAGCTTGACATGTCCTCATTTCACCTACAGGCTGCGTCTCCCCTTTATACACCAGGAAGATTAACAATGTACGGGCACATTGCCATGGAAGCTCTTAGGATGCTCTGTGTGCCCTCAACCTGCCCGAGTGCTGAGATGTTCCTTGACTCCCCGTGCTCTCAGGCTGGCTGTCATGTGTGTCGCGGGCCTGTTCTTCATCCCTGTCGCCGGCCTCACCGGCTTCCACATAGTTCTCGTGGCCAGAGGCAGGACGACCAATGAGCAGGTAGGAGAGGGAAGGTTTGGCTGTGTGAGCTTAAGTCATCCTGTTTGTGCTGTCAAGTAGCTTTAGAAATATGACTCAGTTTTACTCGTGTTTTTTCTAGAGTGCCAGAACTGTTTTTAGCTTTCTGCTTCCATTTAATTGCAGGTTCAGTTTTAGTACAACTGTGATACATTGCAAAAGCTGAATTGGTGGGTTCACTGCAAGGATGTAAAGCAGAGGGGCCAAACTCCTTTTGGTTTAGGTGCTCCACACAGCGTTGGTTGATCTCGCTTGGGCAGGACCAACAGAACTTTTGTTTTATGTGCGTCAAACAAATGTGCGTTCAGAAATACTCCATGCTTTACCACACTTGCATACCAGCTTGGTTCTGAACATGCTCATGTAACTTTCATAAAAAAGGCAGCTTTTACGATAGTGTCGCTAAAATCAGCAGGTCTCGTTGTTATATCGGCTCATGGTTGTACATTTTGTGTTTTTATTATCTGTATAACTGTGCTCTCTAAATGTTTTGGGGTTGTGTGTTTGTTTTTGTCTTTCACTTCAGGTGACGGGAAAGTTCAGAGGAGGTGTTAATCCTTTCACCAATGGCTGCTGGAAGAACGTCTCTCACGTGCTGTGCAGCTCGCAGGCCCCCAGGTGCCTCTCCCACTTTGATCCTCCTAATTTTCCGACACTCGCAGGAGTCACAGTTTCACACTCTGGTGTGAGCTTGAGCCCCTTCGCAGCAGTAACTACAAGAGTCCGTCCCTCACGCACACACACACACACATGCACACAGTGTGAAAGATAGATTGAAAGGATCCGGGCTGTGCACACAGCTGCTGGTGCTTCAGTGAAAGCTGTAGACGCTGTTCCAGGAATCGGATACCAGAGTGTCCGTTTTTGATCTGGTTGCGTGATCATTTTATTCCCAGAGACGATACACGATACAAGGGAAACTGTGCTGAGCATAGATGGATGTTTACTCACGCACGCACAAACACACACACACGCACGCACACACACACACACACACACACACTCACAGACAACACAACACAAGGATCATAACTTCAGTCGGTCTGGTAATTGCACATACACACACACACACACACACACACAAACACAAGCAAACACGTGCACACACACACATGCATGCCAGTCAGTCTTGAGCAACAAATAGACTAGAATTGGAAATGAAAAGCTTGATAGCTACCTTCTGCTGTGAAACACATAATTTCCTATTGTGTTTACACCCATTGACTTGTGTTAACAGGTATAAACACAGATTTTTTTTTATTGCTCATGAAAAAAATCCTGCTGCAGTTGAGGTGGTGGATGGAAAAAAGAAATGCTTCCATAAATCTGAATCCCACATAATTTCCTCCCCCTCTCACACAAAGTGTTTGGGTGGATTGTTCATAGCTCCAAATTGGCTCTTTTGTAACTGATCTTCAGATATAAGTAAACAGTACAAGGTGCATCAAAGGAAAGTCATAGGACTACAGCCTAATGATCCCTGTAATCCCATCACTCACCTCTAACAAAGCTGATGTAAGGCTGTGGTGCCTGGTGGGTAATTGTGTGTGCGCTATCTGTGTAGGTATTTGGGCAGGAAGAAGTGTGTGCAGAGTGTGTGCGTGCAACCTCCTTTCCTGAGGCCCCAGCTGACCGAAGCTCAGCTGGCTGCGAAGATCCTGGACAACGGCATCCAGGGAGACCTGCACCGGGTGAGAGCAGAGTCATCATCGCTCCCTTATCATTCGGTTTCATTTCCCCTTCTTACACCTACTGGAGCTGCTCTGAGCTGGGGGCAGGCAGGTGTGGTCTGCGTGTCAGCTCTGTCCGTCGTTCCAGCGCTGCACATAGGGAGGTCCGGGAGGCAGCGAGACGTTTCAACAGGTCCTTGCAGATTGAAATTGCGGTGTGGTCGCGTCAGTAACCTGTAGCCACAGCAACCAAGTTTTCTAAGTTTGATTGAATTACCGTATTTTCCGCACGATAAGGCGCACCGCATTATAAGGCGCATACAAATAGACGCTACAGTGGAGGCTGGGGTTACTTTATGCATCCATTAGAAGGAGCTGCGCTAAAGGGAATGTCAACAAAACAGTCAGATAGGTCAGTCAAACTTTATTATTAGATTACAAGGCAGCGCTCTGACAACTCCGTTCACTCCCAAAATGAATAAACAGTCTTCTTTACTTGGCGCAGGTCATCTTATTGCTTCCTCCACTTCCGCACCATTGATTCGTTAATGTTAAATTCTCTCACTGCTGCTCGATCCCCATGTTATACTGCGTGAATGATCGCCTTGAGTTTAAACTGCTCACCCTCCGGCTGGTCACGGGTGGCAGCTCCTCGCCGGCGGGCCCGCTGCAGAGGAGCTACCCGCTCTCCGTCGTCGCTGGCGCTGCTCGGTCGCCGCCGACTCACGCGGTCATATATCCCAGCATGAACCGCGCGCTTGAAGTCGGCGGCTCCTGTTGTGGCTCACTATTGGTCCATATATAAGGTGCACCGAATGATGAGGCACACTGTCAGCGTTTGAGAAAATTGGAGGTTTTTAGGTGCGCCTAATAGTGCAGAAAATACGGTAATTGATTGAGTTCTGCTCAAAGCGGTTTATCTGTTTCCCAGGTTTTGCCATGTTATTCACAGTGGTAAACCTGCGTAGCTGAGTTTGCTAAGTCACTTACGCCATTTTGTCCCTGCAGTCCAAGTCCAGTCTGGAGATGATGGAGAGCCAGTCGTGTGATGCCGAGCCGCCGCCGCCACCTAAACCAGAGCTCCGCTACCCTGGAATCACCAGAGGAAACACAGAGGGTAGCCTTCCGCACCGCAACGTCCATTTTTTAAAAAAAAAACCCACACGGCTCTGTTTTTTCCTTAGTATAATTCTGATTCAGTGTTTTCTTTTTTTCCATCTTTTTTTTCCCTACCCTCCTACAGAATGCAGTCTCCTGAACAAAACCCCACCCACCCCCACCATGTATAAATACAGGCCCACCTACAGCCCTGGAAAGAACCACACAGCCCTTACACACGCTTACGCCAACCAGGTAATGCGAAAAGGTCTCCTCAAAGCTGAAACAGCCAAGTAACTGGACTGTGAGTCGCTCTGACAGTCAGAGTTGTTCAAGGTTTTTATCTGAGCAGAGAAGGTTTGCTTCCATACGCTTCTTTTTACCACTTTGATTCAATCTAATGCATCTCCTCTTTTTTGTTTGTTGTTTTTTTTCCTTTTGATTTCCTGTTGGGACGTCTTGCTTTGGTTTCTCAGTGGCTTTCTGTTGATCAGTATCAGTAAGTGATTATTCTGAAAGCATCTTCTCCCCTCTTATCCTTCCTGCCCACTTTGTTTCCTGCCCCTCCTGGTTGGCTCTGGACATGAGGAAATACTGTAGGGAGTGTATCAGATGGCCTCTGGCTGCAGTTATCTTTCCTGGCAAAAAGCATCATCAGGAGGTCTTTACAGCATCAGCACTTTTAGTCAGACCATGACCATCGTCAATTTCAGTTGGAGATAAAAACTTATTTGGAGGAGATTTTAGGCACCCCCCAAAGTATCTTCCTCCAGTTTTTCTTCGACAGCCTCCGAGCAGCCCAAAAATCAGAGACTCTCAAGTAAATTGCAACGCCACCCAAAGCGGCACTTGGAGCCATGGTCGAAAGCCCCTCTCCAAAGGGTCTCTGGGGGTGATTTAGAAAGTCTGATCTGACTCATGCACCATCAGCTCGACATGTGTCCCAAGGATAGAGTGCCGTGGAATGGTTCAGTACCTCAGTCAGGCTTTTACAGGTGAGGAACTGGACAGTTGAAGCTGACAGCTGAAGTGTTTTACCATCAATGGCCACTAGATGGCGGTTGTATTACAGCCTCTACATTCTGTACACTTCTCTTCTCCCACACTTAATAGATGGAATCCCAAATAGACATTTAACAATCTCTACAGATTGTATAATAGATGTGGTTTTGATAGGTGGGAGAAAATTAAAACGTAGCCAATTCAGAGGGATTATTCAGTATTATTATTATTATTATTATTATTATTATTATTATTATGCCAAACGTATTCAAGGACGATTAATAAGATTTGGAAAGGTTGGGTTTTTCTCCTCAATTTTTTAAAAAGACCTTTCTAGTGAAGCAATGTCTCACTGATCTTTTCAACCTCTGTTTTGTTGGGTCTGCGACCTGCAGGGTGCCACTCATTCCCACCAGTGCTGGTGTGAACAGGCCCTTTGGCTGATTGGACAAAACCAAAAGTGGCCTGTCGAGTGCCGGGTATAGATTCAGGTTCCATACAGTATTTGTGCCCATGTCCTTCCACCCGTCAGTCCAGCACTCCCAGTTTACTCCTCAGTTTGTTTCTAGTCTCCATCTTCACAATAGTCTTCCCATGTGGTTAGAAGTGTGTCTCAGTGACCCCCGTAGTAGCTCAGTAGCTCACTTGCAGTGTTTAAACACCCCCGACAGTGAAAACCAAACTTTGAACCTTGTCAGCAGTCTGTGTGATGTTTCTCTGTGCTCGAATGACCAAGTTGATAGAATGTGTACTCGTCTTACACGAGAACAGCGCGTTAACCTGAAGTGACTGAATCAGGTTCTGGGTTCCGTAGCGTCAAACTCTAGTGTCGGGTTTAGTAGACCCACATGAACTGTAGGTTAAGTTGGTTTGATGAGCAGCAGCAGTGAGATTAAAGGCCTGTACTGCAGCAGCGATAAATAGTATTCCAGATCTGCTTATGAACTCAGTGACTCGACTCAGTTTCTCTCAATTCACACATTCATGTGAGCACATCCAACAGCCGAAGCTGTTGGCAAAGCTGCTGCTGATCATCCAGCGATTGGAAAACGAGGCCCAAAGGCCAAAATTGAGGCGTGACACTGTTATTTACTTGTGAAGGCAGAAGTTCGGAACAATATTGATTTTGCATGTTTGTTTTTTTTTTAACATTTTAGCAATTGTCGAGACAGCAGAAAATAACACTCGGGGGGGGGGGGGGGGGGTGGG
>JASSRZ010024669.1:0-22916 GCA_032164315.1 Malacoctenus gilli | reverse complement strand
AGATAGATGGATAGATAGATAGATAGATAGATAGATAGATAGATAGATAGATAGATAGATAGATAGATAGATAGATATAGATATATAATTAACATTCTATCCCCAGACCACCTGTTTGGATTGCGTTCAAATTTACAATTGGTGTTTATTGCTCAGAGTATTTACCCTGAGTGATGCACTCCAGCTCTTCTCTCCACAGAATAATTTTTGAGGAAATAAATGGCTCATTTCAAGTCAAAAGCTCTCGATATAAACAGAGAAATCAGGAATGAAAACCTCGCCGCCTTTGTCATCGCTCAGCCAATTTGACTCTCATGTCAACAGGATGCACATTTTTCACTCAAATTGAGAGGTGTACCTCAGCCTCCTGATGACTTTCAATTTGAGGGATGACAAACAGGATCGGAGCATCTCCCACCAATAGGCGGCGGCGGGGCACATGAAATATACATCAGGATCTCAAGGACAAGTGTCCGACACCCTCAGTCCTCTAAGTCCTTTTATTTTTGATCATTTCAATTATTTATACTTGTCTGAGCCTTTTTCTCTTAGTGTGGGAAGCCATAGTGCCTCTCCCCACTCCCTGCTACAGGATCACTCATCTCCACGGCGACTTATCTGCACACCAGCATCCTACACTTAATTGTGACTCAGCAGTTTCATCAGACGTACACAGCTGTACTCAATCAGCCATTGGGAGCTGCTCTTTGTTACTGTACCTAAGTACTCTTCAACCATTCGTACTTGAAAAGTCTCCGTGACCTTTCTCTGTGAACATTCACTATCTCTGCAATTTGTAGCTACGATACCGCTTGTCTGATTTATAATTTTATCTGAAAAGAAATTTAAATGCATGTGTGGTTTTTCTTTTTTTTGTTTGTGTGTCTGCAGGTAAGGCCCAGTTCATCCACATGGGCGAAGAGGTGGACGGGGTGGACATGAGGGCGGAAGTGGGCCTGCTGAGTCGCAACATCCTGTTCCGCGGGGAGATGGAGCCCGGCTGCTATGGCAACGAGGCCTGCAAGTTCTTCAAATTCGACACTTTTGGAGGACACCTGAAGGTGGGCCGCAGTTCACACCTGCAGGGCAGACTGTACGTGATATAAGGGAGGAGCTGCCGGACGAGGATCCGCTGTCCTCAGCAAATTGCATTTTTTTTGTCTGTTTGTATGTTTTTTCAATTTTCAATATCTGGGTTATTGGGTTATTGGCTATTGGGTTTGAGTTTTACCTTCCTAGTTATTAAAATGCTCCAAAATCGGAAAACCCCCCAAAGTCTTGGACATACAACCTTTTTGTTATGGTTCGTAAATGAAAACTAAAACTAAATTTTCATTTATAATATGACTTTTAGCTCTAAAAAAACAATTTAGTCGATTTGATTGATCATTAATTGGTGAATTTATATTAATTAAAGTGTACAATTGTCTTTTATTTTTTTTACTATATTTTGCACATTCTTTTCCCCAAAAACTATCACAACTATGTATGTAGTGCATTTCAAGGCTGTTTAAAGTGCCCTCATAGACATAATAAGCCTAATGTTTTTAAACCATGATTTGCTAAAGGTCATTTGATTGAGGTTTTATCAAGTACTGAGGTGTTTGAGTTGGACAAAGAACATTGAAACAGCCCTTTAAAAGTCATTTTCCAACCACAACATGTAAAAACAAATAGGTTAAAGACAACTCAGTTGATCATGAGACGGGCTCAGTTGGATTAGATGGAGTTTTACATGAATGTACAAGTGTCACCGAATATCACAGAGCTAATCAGATGAATGCAGTCCAAACCTCTGATGACAAGCAAAGACCTCAATATCGATGAAAATGTGCTTCATTTGTCTTCACTGTCTTCCTATTGGTCCAGAGCTCTGATGTCAGACAGTGTTTAGTTCCATCAGGACCTTAAAACACTGTTTGCACTGTATTTGGTGACAGCTGCCTCATTGATCCTCCGAGCTGGGATACTTGATACTGCACGCTTTATCTCCAGAGGAAAGCTGGAAAAAGCCATTAAGGAGGCGGAGCCTCTGATTCCCAGAGCATGTCCTGTCCCTGCAGCCTCCCTGTGAATCATAAACTGATCTAACTTTTTAATGAAGCCCTGCTCTCACCCAATCGGGACATGACACGAGGCGTATGATTAATGATTGGGTTATTCAACTTTAATCCGGGCTTTAAAGAAGCAATAACACTTTGGATTTATTGTCTCTCTGTGGCAGCTGCTCCAACTTCATCTTCCAGAGAATGTTTAGGGGTTGAAAACGGCTAAATGGACCCTCAGTTGGCAAGGTGACAGATTGCGTTGACCGAACGATCCGGCACATTAGACTGGCTCAAGTGAAATAGGGGCTTGTTTTCTTGGATGTGCGACCTTTCATCGCTGCCCAAATACTTCCACAAATCAAGCATGCTAATGCGTGATTAGAGGTTGAATTACATTACACAAAAGCCATTGCCGGAGCTGTGAGTGAGCTTGTGGACGGGGGGAGTTGGGGGGGGGGCAGAGTGCCAGAGACACTGGGAGACAGATTAGATCAGAGAGGGAGACTGTGGGTTTTTATTCCCGCTGCCGTCATGCTTCTCTCTCCCCAGGGCAAGCTATCATATTCTATTATAAATTTCCATCACAGTCTCATGTCACATATTTCTCATGCATGGGTGTGTGAACAGCAACGCACACGCGCGCACACACACACACACACACACACACACACACACACACACACAGAAAAGTGGAGAGACAGCCCCAGCGAGGCTCTAGTGAAGCCATTCAAAATGAATGCCTCGGAGCTCACTTCCCTGTTAAAGGCTGCACATTTACTGTCGTGTTAGAAAGCCACATCTCCTCCGTTATTAGCCGGGCACTCGCTGAGTGGAGAGTGGCCTTTGTTTCCCTTTGCATTCGTTTATCTCTGGCTGAAAACGAGGAGTTGTTGCAGTTCCTCAAAGGCTCCGGTCGTCCAACTGCCAAAGTGTCAGTCGGCGAAAACGCTGTGAAGATGCTCTGAGAGGGGGCTCTGATTTTTTTTTTCTTTTTTTCTAGAATAAGGCTGCTTTTATCTGAGCGCTCCAACTTCATCCTTTAATTCATTGATGAATCTGCTCTTCTTCTGATCGCACCACATCAACGCTTACCCGTCTTTAGCGAATCTTTTTAATCCGTTGTTTTTTTTCACGCTTCATCATCATCATCACCACCACAACTATCTTCTGTCCCGTTCCTCTTACTCATTCCCTTCAACTTCTAGGATTTTCTCCTCTTCTCTCTCGTCCTCACGCTCTCCCTTCATCTCCTGCTGCGTTATTTTCAGCCTTTTTTTATGTCCTGCTCTTTCATGGCTTCCCTGCCTGTCTTCCGCTCTTCTAACAAATGAGGATTGGCAGCATGAGCGTATAAAAGTCTCTCACAAATGTCCTTTCATATAAAGCTTTAGATTCAATAAATGTTTCTGTCATTTAAAACAGTTTTGTATGGAAGGAAATTTTCTAATGGTGAAGACAGTGGTGTTTGTGTTATGAATGTGAATGTGTTTTGATGAGGTTTCTATGGTTCCATGTACAAATCCATGAAAGTGTGTGTGGTGTGTATTGTGTCAACATGAGTTTGTGTGTGTATTGCTGTATGTCCTTTAAGTGCGTGTTTTTGTGTCTTGTTCTCTCCGAGATGCTTGTTTGTGCACCATGCACGGTCGTGTGTTATCTACTTGCACCACTTCTTATGAAAAAAAAGGCAAACAAGAAGACAGAAGACTAATTTAAAAATGCACACATTGAATAAAAGATAGACAGAGAGACGACAATAGAATATAATTTATGCACTGGAAGGATTTAAAAAACAATTAATTTTGAGACAAATGTAACAATACCAAATAAGATTATGAAGATGAGTCTGGATTGATTTGGGCAACTCTGGGGAGGGCCGAGACAATAAATGTGTTTTCCAACAAGACTTGATTAAAGGTTTGGCAGATGGAATTATGTGAGCAGGAGGGCTGAGAAATCAACTTATTGAGTGTTACTTTTTTCATTCTAAAAACAAAAAGGCTTCAGGTGTTCTTTCACAGTGCATGAATGTTCCGCCAAGCCAAACTTTTATGTGGGATCTTACTTAACTTAGAGCATTTGGACGTTTCTCTGTGATGTGAGTGATGCAACACGCCTGTCCCTCCGCTCTTCCCATCAGGTGGAGCGCGGCTTCAAAGCCGTTCACATGTCTGGGGTGGAGCTCCAGCACATGGGCCAGCAGACCATGGGACACTACCCCGTGCATTTCCACATGAACGGGGACGTGGACCGCAGAGGAGGCTACGACCCCCCGACGTTTGTCAGCGACCTGTCCATCCATCACTCCTTCTCCCGCTGCGTGACCATCCACGGCTCCAACGGACTGCTGGTCAGTTCAGCTCAGATCTTCATTCAGTTTCTATAGAGAAGCAATAATTGTCATCATTTTATATGAGAGAGTGGTTTAAGTGCTGCAAAGCCGCTGTCTCTCTCTGTTCGGCTTGTTCTTAGCATTGATGTTTCCAGAGCAATTATCCAGTGGACTGCAGCTCTTTTTTGAGACACAAAGCTGACTTGACTGAATTTCCTTTGACCTCCATGAACAAATACATGAACGGACACAGCTTCTTTGCTCTTTTACTGAACTTCTGTTGAGTGGGTGAGGAATCTCTTTCTTCAGTCAATCCCAAACTGACTCCCTAATGAAATGCAGTAATATATTATTCTCTTCCATCCACTGTATCTTACGAACAGTCCTGGAAACTGCCCATACTTTTATTTTGAACGCGCCAGCTTTTTTAGGTTGATGTGTCTTCATCAGTATTTGTCTTCACTGCAATGTTTTCAGAGAATGAAGGTGAAACAGGGGGTCTGTAGTCTTTCCTTGAAAGCAGAGGGCAAAGTGGATAAGGACCACTGAAACCAAACCAGCAGGGCCCCAACCTTAAATAGCAGCCTCTGTACCTGTTGTTTCCCTTCCAGGTGAAGGACGTGGTGGGCTATGACACGCTGGGCCACTGCTACTTCACGGAGGACGGGCCCGAGGAGAGGAACACGTTTGACCACTGCCTGGGTCTGATGGTGAGAGCAGGGACCCTGCTGCCCTCGGACAGGGACAGCAAAATGTGTCGCGACATCACGGATGGGGCTTATCCAGGATATGTGGCCAACCCACGTCAGGACTGCAGGTGAGACATGGACAGGAGGTGCATGCAGGCTCTCAGGAACTCCAGTGAAACTTTGCTTTCTGCTTTCTATATGAACTCTCTAAAGATAGTTAAATAGAACGCTATTGGATCGGTTTGATTTTAAGGAAAGAAACAACTTTAACAACTGTTGTGATTGATTCGTCCAGTGTCATGGTCCTTCTCACAAGATCATAACAAATAAAAGGGAAAAGAGGCAAAAAGATAACCCCAAAGAGGTGGTCAGAAAGAGGCGGGGCTTTTGTCAGGTGGTGATCATTCAGAGCAGCAGAGACCTGCAACAACAAGGATAGAACTGCAGCTACGTTATTCTCCTCTAACAGAGGCCCCCTGCGCCAGGCTCCCAGGTTATTACTGGCCAAACCAATCAGAGATAACATTAAACCCACCAGCCTGACATCATTTTTTCCTTTACTCTTCTGCTGCTCAAACCTCCTTGACCTGGCTCGTCATTACATCCTCTGGACCTCTGGAGGTCCGCTGGGTGAACAGCAATAAAATGTTCGCAACGGATGTTTTGAGGTCCTGGAAGTTTTAAGGTGGACCTTTTTAATGTGGCTACGTGTAGCTCTGACTACGACCGTGGCATCATAAGCTGACCACTGGTTCACCACCTTCGATAGATGCCTCTTCTCACCCACTGTTCTTGAGGACGAAAGCTCCCTTTGCTGTCTGTTGCAGCCCACCAACTACCAGTTGAATGCAATAACACTGATTATCCTCTCATCGTGGCACCTGTCAGTGGTCAGAGTGCTGTGGCTGGACGGCGGGCACTGATGTGTTTATCTCCCAGGTTCAGATCAGGCCTCCAGTAACTCAGTTTAAATTTTTTTCAAATAATTTCAAAGACGGTGAGGATTTCAAGGTAAAAGGAGTGTGGTCATGTGCGAACACTTTCATCACGCTAGAAACGGTGTGAAAACGTTCCCTCTTTTGAGTCTCTGACAAGGCTTTGGCATTTGATTTCTAGTGAAACACCGAATTTAAAAGAAAGTGCCAGCTGGAGTTGCTGTGATTTCTGAATGATAAATGAACTGTTGTTTGTGATCGAGTAGCAGAGTATTACAATGATGCCTGCAGCCTTTTACTTCTTGTATTCGTGGCAACTCTCATTGTATTTTCCCCCCAAACAGCATTATATATTTTCTCATTCCATAAAATTTTTATTAATGTGACTCATGCTTCTACTATATTTTAGTAAAAACAACAAACTGAATTGCCTTGATGTCATGATGTCACGCTGTTGCAAGGCTTAACACCATGATGTCATGTGTGTACAAGAAAACAAGGGCGTATAAAACTGGCTCTTTGCGCGTTTTCCCAGAAATGCCCATAAAAGAAAAGTCCTCTCATGTCTCTGTTGTCGAATCATTTTACCATTAACAGCTGACTTAGTGAGCCGTCTGTCACTTTACCTGAGAGGCGTTCAAGAACAGCCCTGAATAGACGGCATGTCAGAGGAGCAGAGAGACTCTGAGTTTAGGAAAAAATGTAGATCACTGAAATTAAATGATGCTTCTGCAAAGGTTACAACTCCAGTGTAAACAAAAGAATAAACACAACAGAAATGGTTACAAGGGAACCAAAACTGAGTAGAGATGTAGATATCTTCTTCATTTCTATTTACCATTAAATGGCAACATAACAGGTGTTCATTGAAAACAGCAAGCAGTTTTCCTTCAACACAGCAGTGCTGTTTCAAAGTGGTCTTGTTCTTTTATCCGCGATAAAACGTGGGAATGATGATGTAATGCGGTTGCACAGAATGTTGCGTCACTCGTGTCCTCAAACCACAATTATCAAAGTGACACCAGATTCTGATCACTGACACTTTGATGTGAGGATCCAGACGGAGGAGGAATTCCTCAAGGTGATGAGTGTGTTTGGATCAGCCAGACAGACACGCCAATTAGTGCCCAGACAATCAAATGATAATGAATGCTTTACTTTTTAAAGCTACACGGAAACAAACAATTAGCACTATCCGATTGGTTTGTGTTGAAAATATGTCTTGAGGCAGGAACATTACAGTCACGTTTCTGTCACTTATTGACATTGTGATCGCATAAACCAAGCAGTGAATATATTTTCTCCTTTTTCGAATCTAATCCGTACCTCAGGGCCATCAAAGTTTTAATTTGAAGGCTACATTCAACCTGTTCTGATGTGGAAGGTGAAGTAACCAGAAAACAAAGGAGTGCGTGAGCGCTCCAAAAATAGCAACTTTAGATTTCTTCTGCTTTAGATGTAAAATAGTCGAAGTATATTCTGAAAATCCTTACATTTATTGCGCATCTATTCTAATTTCCAGGTCTCATGTCCATTCACCCTGATTACATGGCTGCGAATGTTCTTTTGCTCACGGTGGCATAGCTAGGTTTGAATGCTGCATGACTGTGGGAAATGCTGCCATCTGCAGGCAGGTTATGTTCAGGTTTTGTCCCTTCAAAGTTGTCTGCTGATTGGATGAATTTGGAAGGGCAGTAACTTGAGAAAAATGTTGTTAACCTGGAGTTGAAAGGTCATCATCAGGGTGGATTGATTCAGTTTCATGTCAGACGACCCTCCTGTACCCTCAACCTCCGCAACAAAGTGAAACTTTGCATTGTGGCCTCGTAATCACAGTAGCACCTATTGTGTGTCCTCATGTCATCAGGAACACAAGAAAGCACCCAAGCACTCTTTTGTTTGACGACATTGCCGTTTTGACACCGTTTCCTGGTTTTGTGTGGCGACATTATGGGAGTCATTTTGCTCCCGCAATTACATTTTTCCCCTGAAAATTAGAGAGGACATTTTCAATTATCCACCAACTCGTGTCCACACATATTAATGAAACAAACAAAACAGTGAAAGAAAGCCACTCTTCTCTTAAGTGTTATGTAGGTAATTATACGAGATGCTAATATGTGAGCTAACCTCTGGAGGCAGACGCAGATAATGTGAGTTTTGCAGGACAACACCGTCCTCTTTTCAGATCAAACTCCGAGCATTCTGTCTGCATACAAACAAATCGACAGAATATGCAGAGATAATGTGACACAGAAATGGCTTTGAATTTGTATTTGTTTTCCCACAAGATAACTTCCATTTGAGAGGGGAAAATTGCAACCTCAAATCTCTCATCTGATAGCTGTTGTTGTTTTCTGTCATGAATAAACATGATACTGTTGAAAGAGACTGAGAGAGATCGACTAAATTTTTGTCAAGTTGGAGGTACACAGTAAGCGGCTGTTTAAGATGTGTTCTGGAAGGTTCTGGATTGACTAAAATGACCTGTAAGTAGGATGCGGAGGGTGCTTCCACACTAAAATAGTCTGGGGTCTTGAATCTGTTTTGCCAGGAATTGCGAAAAAGTGTCCCAAACTGCTTGGACCGTGTCGTGGACTTAAAACAGCCACCCTTCTGGGGGGCACTGTTGCCTAAAACAAGCACTGACATAGAGGATGGAGGTACGAGGAAGAAGAGATCCTGGTTGTCTTGAATCCAGTAGGAGTTGGTGATGGTTCAATCAAAATGCTGATGTCTTGGGTTGCTGGGTTGTTACCAAACGAGTGCTTCGCATTGTATCAGTGTGTTTGGAACAACTGTGTTACATCAGCAGAAAAGCAGGTGAAGAAAAACAACCCGAATAGTGAAAACGTTCCTCAACTCTGTCGGAAAAAATTCTGAACAGGCAGAAAAAGCTTGACTTGTGCAAGTAATCTTCACAAACGGAAGAATGACATTATGCAAGGGTTGCTGTTGAGGATGCATACAAGCACTTTCGTACAGAGTTGATTCGGAGTTGTTGCAGGGTGTGAATTCAATTATGCTACCATACACAGGGTAAGAAAGAAAGCAAGGATGGATCCTCAGTCTCTCTTTCAGTCCTCGATTTCACACGGCATAGAGCTCTTGGTCAGGAGGCCACAACTGCAGTGAAGCTGTTAAGTTTCTCTCCATAAAAATGTAAGTCGTGCAAAAGAGTCTATTTTTCTCCCAAAAGGACTGAAAAAGACTTTCTCTCAAAATAAGACTTGCCTAAGCCCCCTAAATCCTTCTACTTGCTTTCATTAATGTGTTTATTTACACAGAACCAGGCCTGTGGATTTAGTCCTCATCACTTATATCATAAGTGTATTCCGACAAGAATTTAGATCCGGCAAGAAGAAAAAAACTAAAAAAAAAACCCTGCAATCAACAGCCGACACGAGGCAACGCTGAGCTCTGCACCTTTCAACAAATGCGAGCGAACATACAGTCGCGCACACTCACACAGTCGCGCACACATACTTTCCTCCCTGAACCATCACTTTGTCGGAGAGGAATTACGCTTAAAGCATAAAGATGCAGCTCTGAATATAAAGCAGTTTAATCCAGGTCACATGACTTTTTTATCTCACCTCACTGCCTCGGCGTGCTGCTCCCACAGCAGAAAGGTGGTGCACAGCGGCACTGGCTTCCTCTAATGCGTCGCCCCCTCCTCCCTCGCCGCTCCCCATCATCGGGAGTCCTGAAAGGATTTGCCGGGTTCCATCGTACCTTCACTCTCTTGCTCTTCCCCTCCTTCCTGCATCTAATTTATACAATTACACCAGCCTGGTAACACATTCTGTGCTATATTTCTAATGAGCCATATTGTCCAATTTGTCAGTATGATTGTGTTCTGTAATGATTTCCAAATCCCAGCGTATTTATTTCTGTGGTTGAAAAATTCCAATTTAATCAAACATGATTGCACTAACAACGTTCCCCACTGTAAGATTTATGATGATTAATTTCCAGTCAGCTCTCCGCGCTCCCTCGTGGCTCCTCCTGCCTCTCACCCCGTTCTTGTTGTGTATGTGTTGAATTTAAATGCTCAGATGAGAACAATAAATTGTCCTCAGAATTTGCCAGGAGCAGGAGACATGCGGGCTGCATGAAGAGGAGGAGAGCTGTCATCGAAAACTGAGCCAGATGAACGGGCCGGGGCCTGAACGCGCCTCTTATTTAACGAGTGCGAGGCAGCGCGTCTCCGTTTTTGTGTGCATGCGAGCGGTTGGCGAAAATCATCATCTGAGCCATCTCCTTCAGAACAAACAGAGGGAATTAGTTAGGTTTTTAAGCTGCGTCTTGTTTTTAAAAGAACTACTCTGTATTGTACTCGCACACTTGCATAAACTCTAAGTTTCTCAAGGGCCAGCAGACCAACTGTGGTGCAGCAACACACCTGATTGCATAAACAACTCCACTAAACACACAAGGTTCTTCAGTGCCATCTGAAAGATACACCAACGTTTGGCAGCCTGGCGTTCTTATGACATTGCTGATATTGACATAGTCTCAGGAGAGAAAAAATGGAATTTAAAGAAATGTTTCCCACAATAAAACAACCGATTGCTTCTTATCAGTGGGGAACACGTAAGATCAAGGAACGGAGTCTGTCTCTGAGTGACGAAGGTCAAGCTCAGTTGATCCGCTCCTCCAACAGTTCTTGATCAAATCTAGTAACTTAACCAAAGAATCTGTCAGTTTGAGGCAAAACTGGCCCTTTTGGTAATGGCGATAGTGAAAGACATGACATTAAAAGACGTTTCTAAATCCATATACACATACACACCTTAATCAAGGATCAGAGTTTTAAACACGATAAGAGTCTAAAACAGATTACATAAAACATTGGTTTTATTTTGAAAGTCCCTGCTTTCGTATGTTGGCGAGGTTGTTTTTTTTCCAACAGTGCAGTTTGTAGTGTTTGTTGTCGTTTCCGCAAGGTTATCTGGTGTCCTCCCACAGTCTGAAAACATACATACAAGGTCAAGGGATGACGTTGAATTGTACATCGTATAGGGGAATGTTTGTGCGCTCATGAGTCTCTTTGTGTTTGTCCTCGGCTGGTATCGTTGACCTGTCAATGGCGTAGTCTGCCTTTGTCTGATGGAACTTCAAATCGCCTCTAGCAGTTTGTAACCCTCAGTTAGAAAAGTGTTTTCGGGAAACAGATGCAAGGACGTGCAAAAATGTGCCGATATGACATCCACAAACAACCCCTCCCTCGTCCTGCTCGACCTCATGCAAGACTTGGTTAGCTGTTTAGCTGCTAGCTGGCTGGCTGGTTGAATGGTTTGACGCAAGCGCACATAAAAAAAAAAGGGAACAAATCAAATTCTTGAATTGGTACCAAGAAATCAATTTGTGTTCATTCAGTTTTTCATAAAGAAAAAGTTGCTATTTTGTGATAAAGCACGTCAGATTATGTTGTTTACACGATCACTTGAACAGACTGATTACACAAGAATGTGTGTGCAAACTCACTCTGTAGTGAACGCCAGCTGCATCTGAGGCAGGGCAACATCTGGGTTGGTGAAAAAAGGCAGGGAAATAAAGCACTATGCCATTTTCCTGCACTATTATATCCTGTTAGCATCTGTTGCAGTTGATGGCGTAACATGATGGCAGCTGCATAATGGGCCAAGCCCTCATACAGTACAGTCAGACATGTGGTACAGTGACACATGCACTGTCAAGCTGCTCATATCATAGCTGAATGACATCATATTGTGCTTTGAAATACCTGCTGAGCAGTGCACGGATCTCCAGTAGTATGGGGGGGGGAGGGGGGGCTGTGCACTGTTTGTACCATTTCTGTTGTTTTGGCGATTCGAACACTTAACACTAACCCGCTCCAACGCCTCACGATGCAACTATCAAAACAGGAGTGTGTTTGTGTGCACGTGTGTGTGTGATCATATAAAAGTCGAGGACAATCATTTAAAATTTGCAATGGTGCAGTTTGATAGGAAATGTATTTGTATTTCATACAGGACAATAATGTAAGTCGAAGAGATTTCTGTGAAAAATCTGGATATAAACAACATCCAGAATGTAAATGCCACACACACACACACAAACACGCACAGATACACTCATGCACGTGCTCGCATGGACCACACACAAAAACCATACAACACCATTTTGACCCTGTTCAGGGCAAAACTGAAGTAGCAACACAAGGGTTTTGAACATAACAGAAGATGACACAACGCATAAAAAGTCTGAGTATTAGGAGAGAAGCAGAGAATTGAAAAGCCAGATAAAAAGTACTGATGCAGAATTAGATTGGTACCACATGAGGAGTACGAGGCTGATGGTGTTTACCAAGAGTACTATTTTGTGGACTGAGTGCAGTCGAGCAGCAAACATGAGTGTTCTGTGGTTTCACAGTATCACCTTGCTTTTTCATTCCAGTGGCAACGGGATGCTAAAAAAGCTTCTTTTTTTTCCCCATGTAAACAGATGAACTTTCATTCATGTTTAACCTTCGATTAAACTCTGAAATAGTTGTGAATAGCACAACTCCAGAAATGGGTTAACCCACAACAACGGCGACGGCAGCAGAATTATGGGGGCTTTATAAGAGAGATGGCCTCATACAAAGACCTCCAACAGAAATGAAAACAGAGGAGTGAGCAAGGAGAGTTTAAGGTAAAATGCTGTCGTGCACTAAGCAGCCATGGAGCTAAACTGCATATCTGCTATTTCTATTCATATTCATATTCATATTCATTACCCTAAGCTGCTTTTGCCCACATACCTGCAAATGGAACTATAATGATTTTCTCATTATGCCTAGTGCATGCGTGAAAGGTGCTTTCTGAGGTGCGCGCACACACGCACGCACACACACACACACACACACGAAATGAATTCAGAGGAATTTTCGCACATTTTTGTGGGAATGAACCAAGTTTTTTTTTTTCACCAGAAAGTCAGACAGACGGCTCATGGTGAGTGTCCTCAGTTTTTCCTCTTTGTTTGTAAAAAAAGAAGGATGAAAAAAAAAAACAAGCAAACAGACTGTCAGCGCTCTCTCACTTTTTTGTGTAGTAGCACATGATAGATGGCTGTTTTTAGGTGCGAGCACAAACTCTCATTGCATACGCGCATCCAAGTGTGGCGGCGCTCTGACAGCCCGCAGTCCAAATATTGTGGGATGTGATTGTGCGGCTTCTGTGTGAAACCGAGAGTCATGTGAGTGAAAGCTGTGAGGGGTGCAGATAGAGCCTGCTGGTATGAGGGTCGGGGGGGGGGTGATTTGGTTGGTGCAGGTTCCCTGACAGATATGGGGGCACACAGAGGACGGACCAAAAAAAAAGGCTAATACAGCACCTGGCTCATAGTGAAAACATGTGAAATGTTGAAAACGTTGGTTATTGGGGGCGTTAGGAATCAGCATTACTGCCTCAAAGAGTTAGTGTCTTTCTGTCTCATGTTTTTATATTCTTCCTGTTCCTGATTGTTGGAACATTGGAGTCTTTTTCAAGACACTCAGAGCAACAATCCTGCGTGTCCTCCACAAAACGAGTCGGAAAGTTCGGAAAGAGACATCGAACAACTTAAGAAAAATCCAACCAGAACCTTGTGTGTGTGTGTGTGTGGAGGGATTCGTCTCTTGCCAAAATGTGTTTTGTAAAGTGCCATTTGTCAACTTGTTTGGTGAAGTAAAAGCAAATTCATTTAATCCAATTAGGGGCAGTAAAGCTGTCCCACACATATATATTTTGTCAGTGTTTTCTCCAGTTTCAGGCTTACATCACAGCCGGAAATATTTCTCCCTCGACGGAAACTAAATTAGCTGAAAAAATGTGGCCTCTCCTCCCTCCAGCCAAATCCATGTTTCAGCGAGCGCAGTCAGAACAGACACATCCATGCAAGTGATGGAGCCGAGTCTGGAGACACAGCAGCACTGATTGGAGCTGACTGATTCCAGCTGCTGTGACCTTAACAGGCAGTCACACTGCTCAACTTTGTTGCATCACTTGTTGTTTTTTTTTTCCCTCATCACATTCAGTCCGACGACAGTTTGTAACGCGTCCCTCCACTTCGCATCATCGCCGGCAAACCACTTGGCGCCCCCCCACCCCCCCACCCCCCTCCTCAGCTCATCCTCGGCTGTGTCGAGGACCCCCGGGCGGGGGGGGGGGGTGACGCCTGAGCCTTGATTGGGAATGGCTGGGAGCTTGATTACACTGAGATAATTCCTTTCTCATCCAAACGGAGACGCTGCAGGGGGTGGGGAGGGCGAGGAAAGGATCTGCTTGTTAAGGCTGCATAATGAAATGGAGGGGTTAACAGGTAGGTCAAGGGGGCGGAGGGGGGGTGGGGACTTTGGCAAAGTAAAGTGAAGCTTCTTCACAATTCTTTGGGGGAAATTAGATTTTTTTGTCTCCTTTGCAGGCAGGGATGATGATGATATTTACATTTTAAAGCAAACCATCCCCTTCTCACAGTGCTGTTTTATTTTAATCCTGCAGCTCACAAGGTGTGAGTAGGGACGTAATCTGAATGCTCGGCAGATACGATTTTACACCCGAGGCGACAAAAAAGAAAAGGTTGAGTGATACTTATGAACGGCATGTCTGTCCTGATTTGGCTATAGGGCTTCTTCAGCTTACTGAAAGGTCACCCCCCCCCCCACCACCACTTCATAACCCCCCCTTTTTTATGCCCACCACCTCAAAAACACTCTGTGCCATTTGGCCATCTCGACCAGAAAGATGATCTTCCACCACAGTCGGGCCTTCAAACATGATGCATCTTGTGATTTGACACCAGCCTCATTGTCTCACTGACAGCTTTTCATGGAATAGGCCACATTTCACAGTGGCAGTCACAGGGAAGCCTCCATCTCTTTTCTTGGCCTTTAAAACAGCGACTCTCCAGGACTCACGACTGTGAGCCACACTGAAGCCGTCAGCGCGTGGCACTTTTGTCAAGTATGCGATGGTTGCCATGAATCCCACCGGAGTTTATCTCCAACAAAAAAAAGGAGGCATTGAGTATCTGTACAAGGGACACTGCTTGAGTTGTTCCACTGGCAAAGCTTTGACTTACAACTGAGGTTTGTTCAGCATGATAACGTTCACTATATTAAAAAATTTTCCCTCATCTTATCCACTCTGTATCTGTATGAACTCTGTACTCTGTATATGTACCATAAAGGTTTAATTTTTCGATTTCTATTGCAATAGTTTTTGTTGTATTTTGAATTCAGGTTCAAACTACCCACATGGCTTGATGCCATTTTCCTCATCAGTTTTTCTCATAGTTTGACCTCATGGCCATTTTCTTGGATTCACACAACTGTACCTGACATGAGGATCGAACACTTTGGGTCCTTCAGTCAGTTTCAATAAACAGCAAAGTCAAAAAAAGCAGTAATAAAGATAAATCAGGGCCACACAGTGAAGTAGGACTGAATGTTCCCCATAGCAAGGACTTTCTGAGTTTACAGCCTGGTGGAGCTTTCCTGTGCTGGCTTTGCATGTCCCCCCTGCGGTTGCACAGCTTTCCTCTACAACCCAACATGCAAAGTCAAGCCTTCACCCCCATGTGGGCTGGAATAAGCCTCCTTGACCCTGAGATGAAAAGTAAAAAGATGAGATAAGTGAATGAAAGCAAAAGAAACAAAACATTCAGCCACCAAACTATGAACAACAAACACTCTCGGCTTTCCCGCAGCCGAAAAGCAGGAAATCAGGTGTGAAAAGCTGTTTACCAGAAAGCAACGCAGCTGCGAGCAGCAGATGTGACCTTGTGGGTTTGTGCTTTTATCACTTAAAGCCAGAGATGTGTTAGTTTTGTTGTTGCTGTACCAGATTAATGTGGGGGGACTCAGAATCACATTACCTTTGTTTACCTGCCCGAGTTTCACTCAGTTGAAATTGTATGTCTGCTTATATTAGAGTGAGAGCCGAGGCACCGGCGAGAGCAGAAAGGGCCCGTATGTACACGGAGCGCCGCCGTCACTCCAACTCATTTTCTGTTTCTGTCTATTGGAAGGCTTTCGCTTCTTTTATTTACCTTCTACATCACCAGTTCAAGCCACTTATGTGAAATCCAATAACCAACCCCCCCCCCTTCCCTTTTGTTCCCCTCTCCTTCCTCCTCCTCCTCCTCCTCCCACTCCCCCTCCTCCCCCCATCGCAGCGCCACTTCAACTTTCTGGATCGCCAACCCCAATAACAACCTCATCAACTGTGCTGCTGCGGGCTCCGAGGTGAGTTTCCCTCGCTCCGACTTTTCACTTTCACTTTCCTTTTCCTCCACGTCGCCACCTCCGCGCTCTGCCTCCCTCCCCTTCTCCCCCCTCCCCTTCCTATCCCTCCGCCTACCCCGTCTCTCCAGGTGGAGGTCTGTCTCATTACCGCATTGCCAGGTCAGATTAATGGCTGTATACTCCTATTAACTTCCCAATCAAGCAGACAACAGACAGAGGCGCTGCTGCACTTTCACCATGATGGAGTGCCAATTATGATCATACTTCTGGGATTCCACCAGGATTCGTCGGGCGGAATGGAGTTTCGTCTATTCTCGCCGGCGTAATAACTTTCCTCATTTGCATCCTCGTGTACAACAACACAACAACAGACACGCAGGCTTCCAAGGCTGTGGCGTGTGAAGCTCCGCGCTCTCGGATAAACAGTGGAGTCAATATATGAAGCTCGTCCACCTCTATCCTCCTCAAGATTAGGAAATACCTGAAAGTCTTTGCACTAACTCCTTTTTTTTGGTTTGTTTTTGTGCATAACAGGAAACGGGCTTTTGGTTCATATTCCACCACGTGCCCACAGGCCCCTCCGAGGGTCTGTACTCCCCTGGACACAGCGAACACTCGCCTATGGGCCAGTTCACCAACAACAGAGCCCACTCAAACTTCAGGGTGAGTCTGAGGGACATTCATTGCATGGAGAAAGTGTGTTCTGAATGTTGATGGAATAAGCTTCAAAACCGCATGAACACCCATGGGGAAAAAAGTGTGGAACTACCCGTAAATGTAAGTTGTCGCTGTGTTGTCCAAAGCAAGGAGAACGCCTCTGAATTCACTTCAGTTTGCACCAGGAGAGTTGTTGTCTTAGTTCTTTTTACAAAAAATAACAGTGAATATCCCCTCAGCACACCTGAGCTCCATCGGCTCAGTTTATACCAACACATCAGATGCGTCATGAAAGAGTGAGACACCAGGGCTGGAACGGATGAGACAACATCAAAGTCAGGTGAATAGGAAGTTTAACCAATTACAACAAAGAATTTGAATATCACCAAATCGATTCTGGTCTTCAGTATCGCCTCAGTGCGAGACATAAAGTGGTGAGTAAGAGCGAGGGAGCTGAAGACAGAGTCAGTCCTGGTACGGTCCATGTCTGACCTCACCGACAGGATGGGTCCAACTGCAGACCACTTAGATCTGTTGCTTGTTTATTGGCTGCTGTATGCAAAATCACCAGCCACCTGAGATGTTTCACAAAGGTGTTTGTTATCACACACGCATGCGCGCACACACACACACACACGAGCGACATCTTATAGTGTTAAAATTACAAATCAGTGACTGACTTCTATTCAAAAGAGACCAATTAAATCAAACACCCCTATCTGACTAGAATAATCTATTTTGTTGTTAGCAAAACAAATAAATTCAATGAATTTTTCAAACAAGTCCCACAGCTCCAGCTAACATGCCATCGTAGATGAATGTCACATAGGAGTACAGGCGAGTGGATTAACAATCTATAAAAAAAAAACCCTACTGTTTTTAGCTTGAATTATTTGGCATGTGGAATTTTGGCCCCTTCCTCAACATGTTTTTCCAATTATTTTAAAAAGTTCCTTTTCAAGGGTGAATGAAACTGTAGTTAAAGATGAGCGGAGTCAATTTTCAAAACTCTTGTTTTCTTTTATTTATTTGTGTCTCGAAAAATGGGGTTTTTGAGTTGTTTTTCGGAGTTCGTTTTGAATATTCAAAACACAAAACACCACCTCTGGCTAAGAGGCGAGCGAAATACAATCACAGTGTCTCAGCTGTGACCTGCTGTGTACCAGAGAGGGGGAGGGAGAGAGAGAGCGAAGGGCGGAGTGGGTGGGGGGGGGGTTAGTTGGATAGCCAGCACAACAGAATCGAGGACAGACAACAGAGAGCAAAGTGAGCAGACGCAGGGATGAGATGGAGAGGATAGGAGGAAGCTGCAGGCGCCCGCGGCAACAAGCGGCAGCTCGAGCAGGAAAAGATTTATGAGGCGCTGGTGAAAACCAAGTGCAATTGTTATCTCCCTCCTCTCTCTGCCCCCATCAGTGATCTCCTTCCTCTCCCATCTCACTCCTTTCTTCCCTTCCTCACTTTTAATTTGGATCACCCTAATGGGAGCATTCCTCATGTCAGGCTGCCACCTCAGGATGTTTTGCTGGAGGAGAGGTCATGTCAGGGCTGCGGGTTGGGCATTCGCAGCAGCGACTCAAGGCCACTGGCTTTGTTTAGCGGCTGCAAATTGGCAGAGGAGAGGTTTGTCTGTCCCGGCGACCGTTTGTAGTTCATGTCAGGAAAAGTTGAAGCGTTGCAGTTTCGAATGCTCGGACGCGTCTCAGAGAGTTTGTGGGCTGATGCATGAATGGAAGTCGCATGGAATGTTTCCACTCCGGTTGTTGGGCGTCAGGCTCTGTTGGAGTTGGCTTACAGTTGGTGTTGGTGGTCAGAGGGGACCACGAGAGCAGAATCATCTACCTTTCCTAGAAAACTGTGCTGCTTTTCAAGATGCCGAGCGTGTGTGGCTCTGTTGAGTTTTGACATTTAAGAGATCAGAGGGGGGCTCCACAGCCTTTCATGAGGGGTGGTTTGATCCCCATTCAATGAACTCTGACCCCTTAGGCGCTACACTACTGATCCCAAATAAGCTGCATCAGGCAGCATCACCCTATCGAGCAGAAGATGTCAATCATGGAAAGATAAGCAAGTGAAGCCTTTTTCAACTACAGAGGCAGAAAAACGGTTTGTCAACTGTCTGAATGTTGTTTTGCACAATTTGTTTATGAATTCAATGACAAGCAAGTCAAAAATATGAGGAGCGAGGAACAAATATAGACAAAACTTCAAAGAAACAATCCATCCACCTTCATGTCAATGGGATTCAAGTACAGTTCATGCAGACTTGGACATTTTAAAGATTTCACCTACTTTTTCTTGCCTCCGTATCAGCCAATCTCATCTCAGTACATCTGTTGGAGTGACGAGCAGGTCGGGGTTAATCAGCTTTATTGCTCCTTCCACGAACGCCGAGTGTTCGGCATCCACTAAGTTCAATTACTTGAATGAGAGCAGCTGCAGCTGGTTTCATGCGAACGCTCTGGTGCTAATTAGGCGCCGGCGTTCGGCTGTTCAACATGCGTCTGGAAAAAGGTGCAGAGGGCAAGTGTCTGTCTGCGGCTGATTTATAGGTAGGAGAAGCCAATAAACACGTTTCACGATGGCAGGATAAGTCCGTGAGCTTGTCCTGTGAGAAAAATGGAAGAAATAATACCACAATAGCAGCTACACTTGCACAGAAAGGTCAGCTCGCCGAGTGGAAATTGCGATAACTACAGTCGAGCTTCAGCTAGAAGTCTCCAGAGTGTTTCTTTTTTTTTTTTTTCCTTTTGTTCGCAATCATTTACCATCCCTTGAAATTGGACACGCGATTCATGCTGCAGCTTAATCGGAGATATGAGCAAACACAGGCTGACTGGTGTTTAAAAGTACCAACAAAGCCTCGGTAAATCAGCTCCTCTGGGTCCCGCCGTAAGGAGAGCAGACTTCTAATGTTGGTTTTAGCCTTTATTACTTCTGCTGAGTGTCTCGTTGTGCTTGACAGATCGTTCTCTCCTCTTCCTCTTCCCACTCCAGGCCGGGATGATGCTGGATAACGGGGTGAAGACCACCAAGGCCAACGACAAGGACAAGAGACCCTACCTGTCGGTTGTGGGAGCCAGGTCAGACTGCAGGCACTGCACAACAGGAATGGCCTCTGTGTGACCAGTGCAGCCCACAGCACGCCCAGTTTGATTCTGCATGATGCATTAGCAGTTGTTGATGGTTCGCCACTGAGGTTTTTCTTCAAAGCGATGAATGACGGGATTTGCTTTAATACCATACGGCCAGTGTCACTTTCACTCTGACTGCAGCGCGAGTATCATCGCTTTTCCTTCAAAACGACTTGGGAAGAGCAGAAAAAAGAGGAGGATTTCAGAGCACGTACCAGTCAGTGAAGAGACGAGTGTGTCACCCTGACCTCACATTTTCAGTGAGGATACACCCTGCACACGACTCCCTCTTCACGTCATCGGCGCCCTGGAAAGTCTTTCTCAGAAACGGTGCTGGCTGAAGCAAACGGGATGAAAGCAGCTGGCAATGGAGACTTTGAGTGGACAGGGACGGACAGCATGGACGAGAGGCGCTCTGACAGCGGGGTGGCAAGTGATTAAAGTCGCCGCGTCAAACGCGTTCATCATATGAGAACATAGCCGCCCTCTCTCGAGTGATTGATTCAGGTTCCTGTTCGAGCCGCTCCTGCTGGAAACGTCCGCTTTGGTCGAGGCCAAATCTTTTTTTGACCTTATAAGACGCTGACATACAGTACAGAGGCCTTGCTGTGCCTGGAGAAAGAATCCACTCGGAGCTTGCTACGTGCAGTGTTGTGGACCTGAATGAGTAGCAGGTTTCTGGAGCGAGTAGAGAGGCTGCAGGGTGGCAGTGAACCCAGTGGGGAAACTGGGAATGAGTGCAGGTCGCATGCCTGACTGACCTTAGGAGACTTTTCTACAATGTTAAGTGCTACATGTTTAGTTTCTCCTCGAAATGTTGCCCAAGAACTTGGCTCCTCAGGTGGTTGGTGAGCTTTGCCTGGAACATCTGTGAGGTGCTCCAGGTGTATCCCTCTAACAGTGAGCGAGTGTCACCTGTGCGTTGGCGCTTCGCTCTGACTGAACCTGCTGCGTTTGGAAGCGAACACGTTTTGGCCAAATTTTCTCAGCGTGGACCACCTGTCCAGGCTGTCCATTGTACACACAATGAGTTGTGAGGGGGCCGATACAAAATGATCAGCCAAGCAGGACAATTTGAGATCCTGCGAGTTGTGTTTCTTGCTTTCATATAATTGGAAATTACATGGATGCATTTTGAATAATATTTAAAGAGAACACAAGATATTTTTTTCTTTTCCATGCTGACAAATTAATTGACGATTCATACCACCTAAATCTGTTATAAATGATTGATGCATGCATGATGTGTGGAGTTCAGGCGAATAAATATTTAAATGGTGAATATGTATGAAAGGAACAGAGTGTTTGCCATTGTTTTAGTGGTTGCACATTTTCAGACATGTTCGTGTGAATGTCGTGTCAAACATCCTGTAACCAACCAGGAACAAAGTGGAGAGTTGATGCAGAATTTGAGAGTTTTGTAAAAGATTTGTTCTGTGCTCTTTTTTTTGTCACTGACTTTAATATAAATTACCCCACTTTGCAACACATTAATCCAGTTTACCAGATGGCAGCAGTGTGATTTAAATATAAAACAAAAAGGCAGAGTAAGTTGCCTCAGATGAACTGATGGTTATTCATTTGTTAATGGGAGTAAAAGCTTCATGCATCAAACAGAACCAGAAGACTAGAGAACAAATGCATCAACATCGCACTCTAAGCAGAGACCAGAAAGTGACACACATTCGCACTTGATTGAAAAGTATCAGTATCCTTTATTCAGCGCTATCTCCTCTTTGAGTCTGAAGTATTTTGTATGTCTGTTATGTTGCCCACCAACAGTTGCTATTGACTTCTTGGTTCTCCACCATTTTCTTTAGTGGTGAGCTTTATTTGTGGCTGCTGTCAGATGAAAAGTGAGAAAAAAGGAGGACCGCATCGAGCAGGTTTTCATAGAACTGTGTTTGTGCCCCCTGGCTGTGTAGTTACGGCCCTCACCAGGATGCGGACCCCTTCAAGCCCCGAGTTCCTGCGCTCATCCACCACTTTGTGGCCTATAAGAACCAGGACCACGGCGCCTGGCTGAGAGGAGGGGACGTCTGGCTGGACGACTGCCAGTGAGTACCGAGCACGGACTGGCTTTGAGCTGCTGGGATTCTTCCTTACAGGCGCGCAGCATGACACAAGCAATTCAAGTCCCCTCACTTTCTGTGGTGGGTAAAGACATGTTGACTGAGCCAGAATGACCCACTCTCACATTGTCACAGTGAGAGAAGAAGCCCACCTGGAGGAGGGAGTCCAGTACTTTCTGTTATCAATGTGAGAGGCTCCAGAGGAAATGAGATTGGAGCCACTGATTGTCATGATGCGGTGTTTCTCTGGAAAAACAAACTGTAGATTACAAAAACATGATGCTTCTGATTGATTATTAGAAAAATCTGGAGTTCATTTGATAAATTTCTTTTGAACGCTAAGCCAAACAGGAGCTCTGAGTGACCACCTTTGGGTTCAGTGTCTTCCATGATGACTGTTGCTGCTAATGAGGTTGTAGAAGGCTTCCGTGAGTGCACAGATGGTGTGACTTCCATGCTGTGCCCCTCACAGTGACCAGCTCTTTGCTGATCGCCGTCGTCTAATAACGGGAGAAAAATGGTTGACGGCGAGACGAATCAGTGCTGAGAGCAACGCTTGACGTTGCATTTTGCTCCCTTCATTCAAATGTTTAGCTCAAGTTTGTCAACTTTTCCAATCAGTAAATGCAGCAGAATTGTTTCATTATGAGATGCACGTCGCACAGGTGGCTTCTTGTCATTTAATAGACTGAGGTGAAGGGGGAAAAAATCATTCGTATCTGATATTAACTTTTTTCTTCCTCACTGTGTGTGTGTGTGTGTGTGTGTGTGTGTGTGTGTGTGTGTGTGTGTGTGTGTGTGTGTGTGTGTGTGTG
>JASSRZ010024651.1:0-16316 GCA_032164315.1 Malacoctenus gilli | reverse complement strand
TTGTGACGTTCGAGTTGAAAAAACTCGCTGAACTTCATCCAGAGAAGAAAAAATGTGGGACAGAAGAGGAAAATGCGGCCGCGGCTAAAGAGTTAAACTTCTCGAACAATCACCCAGGTTACGTCTGCGAGCGACGTCGCAAACTTGACATGAAGCAGAACGCGACCAAAAATCGAGAGGCTTCGTCCTCCGATCAGCACCGACGTGGAAAAACATCCAAAAGGATCGGTTCAGGATTACAATCCGTTCACAAGAAAACCTCTCGAGACTTGTCGGTCGCACGACGACCGGAAACCGAACGAAACTCCGTCACTAAATAACAATTACAGTCAACAATTGGCAAAAACTTGAGAAGAAATGACAGACGGAGGCCTAAACCCAGGATTTATATCAGTTCCACTGTATTAACTACAACTCAGACTCAGAAACAAACAAACAAAGCAATTAGAGTGGTGGAAAAACACGTAAATACAACGACTTTTAGTCCAGTTATCTGCTCCAACGCTGCCGCTCTTCTCAAACGCGAGTATCTGGTTTCTAGCGCTGCTATTCGCGTCCAAACAAACGTTAAGAAAAGCTGACACGGCTCCGGCTCGGAGGTCTCCGTCTGCGCTGCCTTCAGGTCACTCGGTGAATTGACTTGAAGTCTGGAATGAATCAGGCCCGAAACTCGGACGCAGCGTTCAGTCTCGTCAAAAAAAAAGAAGCTGCTTTCGGTCTCCGAGGGTCGAACGTCTGCAAACGAAGCTCCGCGTCTGAGCCGCAGACCTTTGCTTTGGCTGTTTTCCTTCCATTCAAGAACGATTTGTCTTGTTTGATTCATTTTTTATGTCCCGCTTTGTATTTTATCTCCAACTCGCTCATCGTGCTTTCCTTTTTTTCCTCTGCTCGCCTTTAATTTGTTGCATCGCTGTTATGGAGGAGATGACAACCTCCGAGTGGCCTTGTTTCTATATTGCCCTGCAGCCACGTCGCATGCTTTATTAATAGTAATAATAAAAAAGTAATGAAAAAGAGGTAATTCAGTGACCTGCTTGTGCGCGAAAGGACGACTGATCGGCGAAAGCGTCGCATAAATAATGCAGCGAAAGCGAACGATAATCGTATTTTTCTTGATATATTAAGACCCGTTTCTACGATAATAAAAAAAAATCACATTTGTCTGGAAACCGAACGCGGAGCCAAAACGTAAACGCGACGGAGATCCTTGCGCTTTGAAGTTTGGAGCTTTGGAGTCCGATGGAAAGGCGTCAAGACAATCAAGACGGCAGCCAAGCAGGGAGCATAAATATCAATGGCAGATGGTGGAGCTATTTCTGGTCTCGCTGCCTTTCGGTGTTAATTCACTCGCAAAGCCGGAATCGTGTCGCTACAGTACAACAAAGCCAGTAAACTTCTCCTCTTGTCAATAAATCCATCGAAAAAAACCGCGTAGAAACTCTTCAACTGACAAGAAACGAGCTCCGTTATTACCTCGTAAAACATGAAACATTAATAAAACAACTTTGAACGTTTTTAAAGACGGAGCCAGAAGAGGAAAAGATAGACGCCAAAAATATTGACTTAAGAGGGAAATTTTGATCATGAGGGTGTCGTTTTTTGAACGTGAAGTTTGTCGAGCAACTTCTGCATGAACGCCATTCTCCACAGAGGTACTTTACTGTCCGTTCTCGCCTCCTATTAAGGAGTTTAACCTCTTATGCGGCTAAGAGGCTAATTCTACCCGTCCGTGGCCTTTTGTGCAGCTTATTTGTCAGCTCCAGTGTTGGTAATACTTGTGACTAATGGTATTTCTTAGGGGAGAAAAAAAAAGGAAAAAAAAAGCTCTCCAACAAGTAAACTTTCCTTTTCTTATGAATCCGCCGGGCTGAGAGAGAGGATGTGTTGAACAGCTTAGGTTCAGCGGTGTGACTAAACCGACGCTAATGTGCAAAAGGCAACAACATGAAATCAAACGTGAACGACGCCGAGAGAAAAAAACACCTCTTGACGACACTTTTCAGTTTCATTCGGCTCATTTTGCAGCTTTGAATCAATCCCTGAACAGACAGGCGGCGTGTTCCACTCTAACCTTTTAACACCTTGATGAACTAGTTATTTACGACGCGTAGCACTTTTGCGGCTTGATTAATTGGCGCTAAACATTGTAGCAGCGAGTGTGTTTTAATAACCCGGCTCCCAGAGCAGCCGTCAAAACGCGAGATGCATCGACCGCCGGGGCAGCGGCCGGCTCGCCCTGATTGGGCGAAAAAAACTCCAGCGGAGAAGCGGCCGTCTGAGGCGAGGCGAGGCGCCACGCGGCGTCCGATCCTGCTCAGCGGAGCGCGGACCACGACGGCAGCCGGCAGGCGGCGGCGGCGGCTCGGAGCTGACCAGCTGTGAGGAGCTCCGTCGTCAGACTGTCCTCCTCCGCGATGAGAAGACGGCGGACGCTGGCAGGTCCCTGACAGTCGCCGGGAGTACCGACGAGAGTCGCCGCCAGGATACCTGTGTTTTAACTTGTCTGGCAGCTCGGCTACCGCGCCGTCTGGTGTGTGTGTGCGTTTTGTTTGTGTAGCCGCGCAGCTTCACAGGTTTTACGTCTGTCAGGCCTGAAAAAAACCTCCAAAAACGCGCCGGTTTCCCACCGAACGCCGGAGACAGATTGAACTCTGAGGCCAGCGTGCCGTGCTTGCTGATGCTCACATTAGAAGCTTCAGCATATGGGCAATTAACTCTGGCTTCAGGTGTGCCGGCGTTAAGCTGCGTTCATGATAAAAGTAGACCTGTGAACGCAGAAGGTGGAAAAAAAATAGAAGGTGTCTGACTGCAGGAACTTCTCTGTCGCGTTCACTTCAAAGTAAAAGCTTCTGACGATCACCGTGAATTTAAAGCTCACGACTTGACATGAGGGACGTGGCGTGAGTTTCGAGTTAATGTGTGAGTTTTAATCTCTGAGCTTTACTTTCTATGACGCCCACAGCTTTCCCCTTCAAAATAAAAGCTTCGAACCACCCAGAAGTCTGACATCAAACTAAAGTTTTAAACCTGGCATTAAGGAAATTGTGTTTGAGTTTAGAGTTAGGGGTGTGAGTTTCAATCTTGAAGCTTAAAATGTGGACAAACCTCCTAGTGCTTTCATTTCAAAATAAAAGCCTCAAACCATGAAGGAGTCTGACATTAAACCAAAGTTTAGAACTTGGCATCAGGTGAATTGTGCGAGTTTAGAGTTGGTGGTGTGAGTTTCAATCTTGAAGTCTGTAATGTGCAAAAACTTCTTATCACTTTGATTTCAAAATAAAAGCCTTGAGCAATTGAGAAGTCTGACATCTAGCTAAATTTTGGAACTAGCATTAAACCAATTGTGCAAGTTTAGAGTTGGTAGCGTGAGTTTCAATATCGAAGCTTAAAATGTGCAAAGACCTCCGATAACTTTCACTTCAAAATAAAAGCCTCAAACCATCGAGTCGTTTGACATGAAACCAAAGTCTTAAACTTGGCATCAGACGAATTGTGCGAGTTTAGAGTTGGTGGTGTGAGTTTCAATCTTGAAGTCTAAAACGTGCAAAAAACTCCTATAACTGACTTCAAAATAAAAGCCTCGAACCATCGAGGAGTCTGACATCAAGCAAAAGTTTACAACTTGGCATCAAGGGAGTTGTGTGAGTTTAGAGTTGATGGCGTGAGTTCCAATCTTGAAACCTAAAATGTGGACAAATCTCCGAATGCTTTCATTTCAAAATAAAAGCCTCAAACTATGAAGGAGTCTGACATTTAAAAAAAGTTTAGAACTAGGCATCAGGCAAGTTGTGTGAGTTTAGAATTGGTTGTGTGAGTTTCAATCTTGAAGTCTAAAACGTGCAAAAACCTCTTATAACTGACTTCAAAATAAAAGCCTCGAACCATCGAGGAGTCTGACATCAAGCAAAAGTTTACAACTTGGCACCAAGCGAATTGTGTGAGTTTAGAGTTGATGACGTGAGTTTCAATCTTGAAACCTGTAATGTGCATAAACCTATAGGTTTCACTTCAAAATAAAAGCTCTGCACAAGCATCCATCACATTTGAGTGCAAAGGAGGTCACATGATTCACTCAAAATGCAGCTATTTTGAGCGTTAATGCACTGGCCTGCGTAGAAACAGCGATGTTCACCTTTAGAGGAGGGTCAGTATCACAAGTGGACCAGACGGAGATTCAGATCTCACCCCGACCGTTGGCGCTTCGGATGCTAAACGAAGACGAGCGCGAGCCCGGAGCGGAGCGTACAGTGGAGTCCTGCCTGTTATGTCACAGACAGACACGGCGTCAGGGAATCTGTCTGACTCATAAGCCAACGAAAGTCAATGCGGGTAAACGTCCAGCACGGAAATAAAACTCAAACGGACGTCTGATGAGGCTCGGCGCTCCTCGCTCGGCGTCTGTTTTGGAGCCCCGCAAAGTTCAGCTCACGCCGGCGTTCCGTCCTCGCTCCTCGCTGTTCTTGAGCTCGCCATTTGAACAGTCACAGATGTTGGTGTCGGTTTGCTTTGCTTGTCATCGACTCCTTTGTCAGCACGAGGATAAAAAAAGTACTTCTGTGTGAGGTTATTTTCAGACCGTAATCAGAAACGCAACTCTCCAGCTGTGCTGTTTAATTGCAAATTAGTCCGTTTAACCATCAGTCAAGCTTTTAACATGACGAACTCGGATTTCAGTGTTTCCTTCGTGCGTTCGGAAGCCGCCGTCGAACGCCAGGAACAGAAAACTCGCCAAAAAAAAGACACCGCAGATTTGAAGCTCTTTGCGCACCAGGTTGCCAAAGCGCTGCCGGTCCGTTCAGTGGTCCAGCCGACGGACCGATTGTACCCTCGAGCCTGTGTTGAAAGCGAGAAGTCAATTTAGCCACTCGTGACTCGTATTGACTCGACGCTTCAGGCTGGAGCCAGAGAGCGGGGGGGGGGCCGGACGTGTCGGCGAGAAGTCCGGCCACGGACACGGTCTCAAACGGTCGGTCGAGTCCAGCGACTCCGGACGAACCGTCGAAGTCGGCGTCCGTCGAGGTCGGCGTCTGTCGAAGTCGGCGTACATTGAAGTCGGCGTCCGTCGAAGTCAGCGCCTGTCGAAGTCGGCGTCCGTTGAAGGCGGTGTCCGTCGAAGTCGGCGTCCGTCGAAGTCGGCGTACGTCGAAGTCGGCGTCCGTCGAAGTCGGCGTACGTCGAAGTCGGCGTCCGTCGAAGTCGGCGTCCGTCGAAGTCGGCGTCCGTTGAAGTCGGTGTCCGTTGAGGTCGGCGTCCGTCGAAGTCGGCGTCCGTCGAAGTCGGCGTACGTCGAAGTCGGCGTACGTCGAAGTCGGCGTCCGTCGAAGTCGGCGTCCGTTGAAGTCGGTGTCCGTCGAAGTCAGCATCCGTCGAAGTCGGCGTCCGTCGATGTCGGCGTACGTCGAAGTCGGCGTACGTTGAAGTCGGCGTCCATTGAAGTCAGCGTCCATTGAAGTCGGCGTTCCGTCGAAGTCGGCGTCCGTCGAAGTCGGCGTCCGTCTCGGGACGCACCAACCAAGATCTAAACACGAACTCACGCACGAAGAGTCAGCTGTATCTGTTAGAGTACGATAAAAGTGATGTATCTGACCGCCCCGAATGAGAATGAGTCTGATGCCCTGTGTGTGTTTTTTTTTCTCAGAGATGAATAAATACATGAATGATGAAAGCTGATGTGCTATAAATATACTATTTCTAAGAGATAAGAAAAATGACCCGCGGAGAGGCGTCGGCTTTGTTTTGTTCCGTTTCTGCTTTTTGGCACCAAGGAAACGGCGGGGGTGCTTGTAATCAGCAAGAAAAGTCAGCGGTAAATCACTCTAGGAAACAACAAAACCCCAGGTAGCATCGCCGCTACTATTCAATCTTCTAACACGCCGCCTTGATCTGGAGGAGCTCAGGTCGGCCCGCACGGGGGCCCGCCAAAGCCGCCGCGTCTTACCTCAAAGCAACGCGCCCTCGCTGCCGTCGGAGGGGGAAAAAATAACAACGGTGAAAGCTCGTCTTGGCGAGCGGGGAGGCACGTACGCCGGGCCGACGCGGCGTGGCGGCACGCTCGCCCGACGAGGCCCCGAATGCATCGTCGTTATTAGCTGCTCCCTGCGTCGAGCGCTCGTTAATGTGCGCATCACACCTTTTTTCTAATTGTTAGGAGGTAAACATCAACAAAAGCAGGGCGTCCGGGGGTTGGCTCATTAGCTGAACTGCCGGTGACAACAGACATAAAGGTGGGGATCGGGGGGGGGTCTTAAAGCTTCACGGGGGTCGGACGAGTTGAAGTCCTCGGCTGGTTTCACGACACTTCTCACCTGCTTTCTCACTTTATTTCAGGGAGTTTGATGCTTCTCTGGGTTTGCAGACTTGCACCAGAACTCTGCGACTGGCGATCTTGCACCAGGATTTGCTGCCAACTCGGCAACTCTCCCAATCCTCTCGGTGACTTTCCACCGAAGCGACAAATATAGCCACTATTTCTGGTGATTCCGAGACGCCGACACCAATCGGATCGTCTCGCGACCCTCTGACGACCTTCGGGACAGCCGGTGGCGACACTGACTCCGCAGAAAATCTCGCCAGAGAAAGTCGAGTAAACTTCTTACAAATCAACAGAAAAACTGACTCTTTTGACATTAATCACAACTCAGAACTTCTTGTTTTGTTGTGATAAAATGTGTGTCGAAAGGAAAAGACGGTTCGAAGCTCTTACTTTGAAAAACAGGGTCTCGTCCAGAGACTGAAATGCCTTCAACGTCTCAGCGACGATACCTCGACAGTCGTCTAAAGAAACTGAGAAGAACAAAGAAAAAGGCCCCCGGTGCTTGAAGGTTTTTGCGCCTGACCGCCGATTCATTTTCTCTTTGTCTCGATGAAGAAAAGGAGATGCAGTTTCTGCAGGTAATTGCTGATGTTAATCACAGTTCTGTTGGAGAGCACGATGGACCTCTGCGAGTCCAGCCAGCCGGCGAGGCTGCCGGTCAGCTGCTCCTTCACCACAAAGAGACTAATTCCTACACGCCGTCTCCCAGCGCTCACCTGGGGGTTAATGGCCCCCCCTCTTCCTCTCCGAGGAGCTCCTCGCCTCTTCCGTAATCACTGTCGGTCCTTATCTGACCAGGAGACTTCCTGAGAGCGGCCTCGTCGCCGGTCACGCCGAGAAAACGAAGCGCTTTTGCATCGATCGGCGAGATTCGCGCAGCGTTTGCGGAACTGAACGCTGATTACTGAACTTTCTCTGAGTCGGACCGGAAACCGTCTGAAGTCCGTCACTTCCTCAGGAGTGGATTAACATCGGACTTTGATCCTTGTTTCAGCGACTCGTCGTCCGACCGTTAAAACTTCTCTTCCCAGTTCACTCGGTGGACGACCGAAGTGACAAACTTTCGACTTCTTTCTGCTCCATTCACAATAAGTTCACAAATGAGAGCAGCGACAAGTGAACCAGAAGGCATTTGAGCAACTTCGAACCTAAAACTTCGGTTATTTTTCCAAGTTTCTGACTGGATGAGCCTCCAAACCAATGTTGGACGACAATTTTCACCACTTTCTGATATAAATATATCATATTTCTGAAAAACTGGAGTTTTATGCTCCACCTGCAGTCCCCTTTCTGCCCACCAGGGGTCTTCAGTTTCAGTTTGGGAATCGAAGCAGTAACCCAAACTGTTTCATGCCGTTTTGCGTCATGTGTGAAGAACAACGGCGAGTTGTGAGTTTTCATTGAGCTTCACCAGTCGACTGAGTCCCCAAACGATACGATCTATACAGCCCCCCCCAGCCCCTCCTCCTCCTCCTCCCCCCCTCCTCCCCCGGGCACGAGGAGGAAGCTCACTTAGAAGACGTCAATACTCCTGGAAATGAGACGCAGAGCGACGGCTTCAAAAGACCGAGGCGCGGAGTTCGGCCTCCCGCCTGACTTCAGGCGTTGCCGCTCCACAGCCTGAGAACGTCGGGGTCGAACGCCGCGGACGGCGAGCTGCTCGTGCTTTAACGAACTTCGCTTCGCGATTACCTTCGGAGAGAAATCTGAGTTCCGAAGTGTTTGGGAACAATCGCGTCACGCAAACAATGTGGGAAAAAAACCCCTCAGCACGACTTTTTCTTTTTAATGTGCGTCAGGAATTCAATTTCGCAGCAATTCAGAGAAAACTGAACTTAGTCCTGACAGCCGGTGAGCACGGTCGATGGATCCTCCACAATATGCTTCAATTAACTCTGACTGACTTCATTGTCCTGTCACCCCCCCTCCCCCCTCCTCCCCCCAGTGGAAGACGCAGCCGTACATGCGGGGAGGGGGATTAATCCTCTGAATATTCAGATAACTTCGCGGCGTCTCGCCTGCAACATTGCTCTGTCATTCAAGTGTCAGCCGTTCGGTCGTCGCTGTCAGTTCGCCGCCCCCCCCCCACCTCCTTATTGCCGTGGCAACAGAGGAGACTAATGCTGCGGGAATACAAATCGAGCGGCGTTAGATTGACAGAGGAGGGACTCGGCGATAAAACTATCGTCGATCGCTCGTGACAAACGGCCCGCCGATCCATCAGTTTGCGGTTCTAACGAACGCTGGCGCGACACGGAAACGGCGCCGCGCAGAAGGCCGCGACGGGCCGACTCGGCGAATCGACGCCGCGCGCGTCTCGTTCCCGACGCGCGGTACAGCGTTCCACATACAGCCGCAGAGAGTTCAGACTTCTGATGTCCCGACAAAGCGAGCGTCATCTCGGCGCCCGCGGTGATTGATCACGTTGTCGCCGCGGCCCAATACGGTGGAAACGTACCTCCGCTCTCTTATCGCCCCCGCGCTGAAATTTATGCATTGCGCGCTATCTGGAACGTTCAAGTCCACCCCCCGCCCCCACACAAACAGGTAACGGAGTTCTCGCCACTCGCCGTGAGTGACACGGAGAAGCGGCGGCGACGTGCAGATCGCCGACGTCCCAGATAAAGCAGCCGCGAAGCACCGGCCGTAAATTTTTGGCGGCGTCAGATCGAAGGCGATCGATAATCGCTTCTCCCGCAGCCTCTCCTCTAAGTTACAGCCCGACGCCGTCCAACTTGTTCTCGACAAACATCGCGCCCGGCGCGGTAAATCTGCCTCGCCGAGCGTTGTTAACGGAGAGGTAACGACGCGCAAAACGGAGGATGCTAAAATAGAAACAGCCGATTTTCCACCGTCAGCGCGACGAAACGCAGAGTCAAGCGGAAACTTCCGACAACATTGGAGGGGGAAATTCTCCCGAATTTGGAGTAAAAACCGCATCAGTTCACTGCAGCAGAGACGCAGGACAGAAAATGAAGTGACTGAGGCGCAAAATGAAAGAGTCGTCGACTCGTCTAAAGAAAAACGAACCAAAAAGACGCCTAAAACTGAGAGAATTTACGCCAAAACCAGTTAATATTCCTGACAATCACCGGTGGGACGTGATCAACAATCTGCTTCAAACAGACAGCCGCCCGCTGCGGTGGACTCGCCACGTGGCGCCACTTAATCCCAGTGTGTGTGTTTACCTTTGAATAATGACAGTTTATCATCCGCACGGATCACGTTTATCGACTGCTGCTGATTGATTGCGGCGCTGGCGTCTCAGTTAGCAACCTGTTAATTGACGGTTCGTTTGTTGGTGTGTGTGTGTGTGTTTGTGTGTGCTTGGCATGTTGCTTGAAACAAGTTCCTTCAAGCAACGCAATCAAAGATGGCATCTTGTGGCAGCCAAACAGGAAATGGGAGAGACCATCTTGGAGTCCTTGGGGGGGGGTTATGTTCCCTTTTCTGAAAGATTCAGTTATGAAGGCTTTAAAACTTGGGTTTAGTTTATAATCGTACGTTAATTCAGTCTGTGTGTGTGTGTGTGTGTGTGTGGGTGGGTGGGTGGGTGGGTGGGTGGGTGTTTGGCGTGTAGCTCGAAACAATCAACAATCAAAGATGGCCTCTTGTGGCAGCCAAACAGGAAATGGGGGAGACCATCTTGGAGTCCTGGGGGGGGGGGGGGGGTTGATGCTCCCTTCTCTTTAGGATTCAGTTATTTGGGCTTTAAAACGTTAGTTTAGTTGATGATCGGATGTTATTTCAGTCTGTATCCGTTTTATTTTTGAGCACTTGTCCTCATTATAGTTTAGTTTATGTGTGAGGAGTTTGTGTGTGTCTGTTGTGTCATTTTTTGGAGCAGCTGATGATGCTGAGTGTGAAGAGAAAGACCTTTGTCATGTCAGTTATTTTGACATATCTTTCGTTGCTGTTTGTTGTTGTGGATTAAGGTGTGTTCAGGCTTTTATTTTGTAAATCTAAAACTCTTTTGATGATTTTGAACTTCTACATTTTGAAGTTTCTTTTGGACGTCCACAGTTGGTGTTTAACAGGTTTGAATCTGTGTGTTTGTGTGGCTAAATGTCCGTCTCATCTGCACTACGATCGACTCTCGGCCTCTTGAGACTCCAGAAGTTTGAAGGATGAGGACACGTAGAGTTATTTTCCCTTCGTTATGAAGCGACGGCGGCGCAGTTGAATGCGGACCAGCGTGTCACAGTTCAGGTAGCGATTGTGGGGAAACAAACGCAGCTCTGTAATGAAGACAGGAAGCCGTGAATCTATCCGGCTGCTCTTCATCTCGCCAGCTCTCCCTGTGATCGCTTCATCTTTCATGCCACCTTCGTCTTCACCTGCTGAACACAGCGAGGCGGCGGCGGCGGCGGCGTGACGTCTGACCCCCGCCCTGGGTTTTTTTCTTTTTTTCTTCTCCCCCTGTTGATCCGTATAATATCTAACAGGTCCTTTCATGCTCCCTGCCACCTCCCTCGCCCTGTAGCGTGATACTGCTGACTGTCAGTTCTCGGGGAGATCCTCTGATGTGGCAACCCGACGCGCCGCAGCCACAGCCGGGGCCCCCGGTGGGCCCCGACGCCGGGAAGTGATGATGTGATGTGTCGAGCGGCGGCGCTGACGCAACCGCCGGCTTTCGCTGGCGGAGCTGCAGCAGGTGGCATCAAACGGGGCCTCACAGGTAAGCTCCCAGCTTTCACCCGTATTAAAGGTAACAACTTTTATTTGGTTGTTTCCGCCTCTTTCGTCCCGATGCGCGCCGGCGAGGAGACGCGCACGCGGCGAGTCGTCGCGGCGCCTAATCCCGGCTCTGATCTTTTTGACAAAAAGCGCCCGGGTTTCGCCGAGCGTCCTCCTGCGTCGCCTTCACCTGCGCGCAAACTGGCGGAATCCACTTTGTTTTCCCTGATAGGATTACGGCTTCCAGGCGGGGCCCACCGCGATCTCGCCGCCGCCGGATCCTCGGTCCTCGTCGGGCGCCCGAAGATCCCTCAGACAGGAACGCGACTCGGATCACGCAACAACGGGGACACTTGAGGGAGCGGCGGGAAGACGGACGTCAGCGCGGCACGCCATGGAGCGTCTGATCGCTCCTGAATCACCGACCACCACTCGCCGAGACGTGATGAGAGACGGCAGACGACTTATTTCGTGCATCCAAACATGCGGCGTCTAAAATGAGTCACAGCTGTTTGGGGTTTTTTTCTACTCATCTCGTCATTCGTCTCCGAGTCCAGTTTGAATGGAACAGGCACAAAACAGGGACAAGAAACGAGAACAAACGTGTAGAAACTGCAGTTCTTTGAATATTCACCTTCACTGTACTACAATTTCTGAAGGAAAACATACTTTTAGTTTGATGTATTTTCCTTTTTACAGCTGTCCAAAGTTGGGTTGATTTCAGGTCGTTAAAAAAAACATCTTTAAGGATGATTTTTTTTATCGTTTGAAGCAATAAAACTTCCCAGAAGTGTCTCAAATAAAGTCTTTTCGCAGGTGTCAAACTTGGTCGGCAGTTATTTTTTAAAGGAGCCCTGTGATGCTATTTGGACTTTTTTCAGCTGTTCACAGTGTAATAGTGTTGAAAGCTCATTCACACAAGTGAGCAGCGCCCCCTATCTTCACATTAACTCATGTTTGAGATGTCCAGCGTGCCTCTCCATTCAGTTTCTATGGTGGTAGAAACGGTCTGTTTCAGGGAGTTTTTTTCACATCAGTTTTTCACTGACGTCACGGGGGCGGGGCTCAGTGATTGGACAACTTCTCTCCCGACAACTGCTACCAGCAGTTAACCAATCAGAGGCGTCCTGCATCTTGTAGGGGCGGGGCTTAATGCGAAAGAGCCTCATTCTGCTCGTTTCTAAAGGGGGGGTCTATTAGGGCTGAAGCAGACGATCGAGATATAATGAAATACGGTGTTTGAGAAAAAGAGCTTGAGGACTTTCTGTCATTGTGGACTTGAGAAGACAAAGACATCCAAAATGTGTCAAATAGGGCCACTTTAAGTACTTGTACCTTTGATACTTCTGTACTCAAAGCAGCAGCTATTTTAAGATGTTCATCAGGTCATGTTCTTAAGTTTACTGTAAAGCGTTTTTACAGCATCAAGAACACAAACTCGTACAAAAAGGTGATTTAAAAGATAAAATACATTCCTGTGTTGATCCAAACTGGTAGAACGACGTCTGTTTGCGTTCAGGTGGAGTTGGATGAAGTTAAACGCAGTTTAAGAGGAGCGACGTCACCGAGACAAACAGTCAAACTCACCAGAACAAACTCTCGACTCGGTTTTACGCCGAAATTCCAGCTGCGCGCGTCTTTACCGAGTGGAATTAAACAATTGCGAGAACTGGCTTGACCTGCGTTTATTCCATTTGTTTCCGCAGCAGCACAATGCAGGTGTTCAGCGCAGGCCGATCCATAAAACAGGATTAACAATTAAGAAAAAGTACCTCTCAACTCCGGGGGCTTCCTGCTCTCAGCTTTGAAGTCGAGTTCATAGAGAATTCAAGGTTTATCCCAGTAATTGCCATAAAACTACGAAATATAAAGAGGGAGAGAAAGTGTCGGGCTCCTTCTGACACCTCGCTTCTGTTCGATACACAAGTTTTCTGCGCGCTCATTGTCTGCCAGATAAGGAGCGAACTCAGTGGAGGAAGTCCAACAGCAACATTACGAATATCTTGTTATTGTGAAGGCCTGTTTACTTCGATAGCAGAGAAGAAAACACATGAGGGAAGGAGGGAGAGAGAAAAAAGGGGGGAGGGAGGGAGGGAGGGATGACTTGCAACAAAGGGACCCCGGCTGACTCCAGCTGGGGATGCTGTGATTACACAGTCGGCGTGTGAAGCCCCCAGAGGTGACCTGAACGCCCAGAAGATATAAACAACACCAAATATAACTGTAATACCTTTACGAAGAAAACATCGCCTCGCTCTGCCAGACTGGATAAGGACACAAAACGTTCTTTGGGGGGGGCTCGTGGACGCCTGGATCTGAATGCCGAATCGTTAGAGAGAGAGTATAGATTCGGGCGCAGACGTAGAAGAAGCTCGACGGAGCTGTCGCCTGCGAAAGACGAGTCGAATCGACCGCTGCCGTCTTTTGACCGGTTGAAATTCAAACGCCGTTTGATGGAGTGAAACTTGTTCCGAGGTTCGAGGGGCCGAAGCGTAAGGACGGAGACGACGGGACGTCTTTAAAGACTCGGAAAGACTCGATGCGAATCGTCGACGCGCTGACTCTGGATCAGCTGCGGGACGTCGGAAACGAACCAAAGTTTTACTCGCTGCAGGTTTGAGGAACAAACTTCAAAAAAGACCCCCGAAAAACTTCGAAGTTTGTTTTTACTCAATCGTAATAAGTTATATTTTGATTTTAAAAAATGGTGTAAAACTATTGAAATGTTTTCAGTTTTATTAGTTTAGTTTTAAAAAAAGAGAAAAACTGTTTTTAGGGTCAATAAAAATGAAGCATTTCCACTGTGTTGTTTTTTGTTTTCCTAATGAGCCCATTTCAAAATGATTTATTGAAATACAACTTCATGTCCACAATACCTTCTGGAGGCCTTCAATACTTTAATTAGACTTCAAACAGTTACAAAATATGAAAAAGAAGTAATAAAACTTGACACAAAATCTTGAAAATTGTTGAAAAACTATTTTTTAAAAAATAAATAAACAAGCACCTGACACATTGATAAGATTAATATCTCCATAAAACAAAACTAAAAAAAACCAAAAAATTCTAACTGGTACTTTTATTAATCTAAATGGCGATGTCATAAAAAAACGGTAAAAGAAAGTAGAGTCACACAAAAAAAAAAAAAAATCCCCCAGGACGCTTTAAAAGCTCTAACGTCTCTTTTTCATTTAGAAACTAATCAAACCTGAAAGTAAAAAGCGAACCTTGTCGGTTTCCGGGTAAAAGAGTCGACCTTCAGTCTTTAGTGACAACTTCTCCATAAATTCCACGTGTTACAGCGAGCGTGTGTCACCAAAACATCTCCCCCCCCCCCCCCCACTTTGCGCGTCTCCGTTTCACCGAAGTGCAGCGGGCGAACCGAACGCAGAGCGACGTCGTTGCGTCGTCGTCCACTGAGAGACGAAGTCCGTCGCGCTTGTCCTCGCTCGGCGTTTCACGCGTCTGAAGCGCCGCGGTTGGCCTGGATCATCTTTACTGCACCGGTAAACCGCGGGGCCGCTGTCACCGGCCCGCCACAAACCCCCGGGCAACGTTCGCAGCCCGTGTTTGATTAGCTGCGTCGGCAATTAAAACGAAACATCCAGTTCGTGTCCTTAATGAAACGGTGTCAGTGTGGTTCGCACTTATATAGTTTAAAGGAAAATATAATTAACGGGAGATTCGGGAATAATTGGCTGCGTCGCGCTCCGCCGCGCTCCGTTCCACTGCGCCGCGCTCTGCCCCGCCGACTCCACCAGATACAGTCTGGGATGGCTGGACGGGCAACGGCGTGGGCATGAGCCTGCCAGCCAGCGCGCTCTTATCATGTTTAGCACAATGACGAAGGGGGGGGGGGGGGAGGAGGGTTTCTACGAGAAAGTGGCTTCATGCTCTCTGGATCACACCCTGACGAGCCGCCCCGCAGAGCGCCGAGGGGCAACAAGCGTGAGCGCGTCCTTACCAACAAACGCGAGGTCCTGAAAAAAGCTACGACTCGGAGCGAAAAGGAAAGGCCATCCCCTAGAGGAAGACAGCGGTACTGCAGCAAGAACGCGCAGACGAGGTGCGTCGAATGCGTCGCGCATCGTCCATCTCAAAGAGCCTGAACACGAACCTGCTACAGTGTACCAAGCTAAAGGCTACCTGTAGCATTAGCTGTGAGGCCAATGCTAACATGCTAACATACAGAAAGGCAGTGAGCCTTCGCTGCTGTCAGTTTTCCAGTCTCAACGTTGATTTTTGAGCTCTAACTCACCAAAATTGTCTGTTTCCTCCCCCCAGAGGACAAATGAGGAACTGCAGTCACTTTAAACGATGCATTTCAGATCCACGGAGGAGCAAATCTGAGCTCTGTTGGTTGTGCCTTACACCTTCCTCCGTGTTCAGACACCCTATGAGGTCTTCTGCTGACACTTTGGACCCTCCGGGTGACCGGTTTTAGTCCACCCGCCACATTTCCGACACCCCCGGCCTACATCTCCGAGTTGGTCCGGAGGGATTCGCCGCTGCCATCGCAGGATGACCTAAAACAGCCCGACGGTGTCCTAAATACGCTAATTTTATGCGTTTAGTCGGGCTAAAAGAACACGAGAGAGCTTCCTTATTGCTGCTCTTGATGGTAGAAATCTTCTCCAATGTTAGTTTCCGAACGCGCTCCGCCGTCAGCAGATTGAAGGTAAAAAAGAAAAGAGTCAGTAAAAGAGAACAGTGTGTTCTGGTGGCCTACTTTAAAAGCAGCCGCCCACGGATTCACCTGCTATCAGCGCACCTGCGGGTGCATTTGTAAATATATGTAGCGGCGCTGAAAGAGAGTCTCTCTTTCAGTGGTGTCACAGTTTCTTCACTCCAAATTGCTTTTTTTTTTTTTCCCCCTCCTTCCCAAATAAATGCAGATAAACAGCAAAAAGGAGTCGAGCGATCATGTTTTTTAGCTTTGGCGCATTCACTCCGCCGCATCAAAAGCGGGCTTTTATTTTTAGAGGGCGCCGCCGTTCGCGCAGGTACTGCGTGTGGCGCTCCCGTGACCCGCGTCTTTCCAGAGCCCCAAATATTCACCGCCGGCACGTGCGCGCCCAAAAATATGCGGGAGGAGGAAGCCATGCGTGAAGCCCGGCGAATTCTCCCCGAGGAGCCCGTTTATTCGTCCTAACGGAGACTAACTTACCATACTGAAACGGAGGCGAAGAGCATGTTTGTTTCCTGCCAGGAGGAGGGTGGAGAGGTGCCTTCACAGATTCACTCTGCAGGAGAGAGAGAGAGAGAGAGAGAGAGAGAGAGAGAGAGAGAGAGAGAGAGAGAGAGAGAGAGAGAGCGAGAGAGAGAG
>JASSRZ010024488.1:3283-22985 GCA_032164315.1 Malacoctenus gilli | reverse complement strand
ACACACACACACACACACACACACACACACACACACACACACACACACACACACACACACACACACACACTGTTTCCCAGTATCAAGCCTCTTGCAACCACTACCTCCCAAAAAAACAGAAAGACCCCCCTAAAAACACGCACGCACTCACTCACGCATGCACACACAGAGCATACGAGGTCCCACACACACTGTTAAGGAACACGTCAGCCTCACTGTCATGGCCTGCAGTTCATCCTGATGCCCCACGTTGCCCCGGGGTGGCTGGCCTCTGTGATCCGTGACTGAGAGCACAGGATGAAATGCCTCTCAGCTCTCACTTCACAGCTATCCTGGAAAGTATCCACTCCTCCACCATCGCACACAGTATAGATTTCATTTTGGACTCCACAAATCTTTGTGTGCAAGTCTTCTGCATTTGCTTTTACTCATCTTGTGATTTGAAGTAGTCTTTTGATCATATTTGAATGTTAATCAATAAAGATGTAAATTTTACACAAAGTGTGAGGAAGGACATCCTTCCCCTGTCAAGCAATGTAAAAACTATTCAAACAACATAATTTCTCCAGATGAATTTAGACAGGCCGAGGAACAAATCATTTCAACATGTAAAAAAAAATGCTGATGATTTCATGATTTTTTTTGTGTGTCTACATGTTTCTTCTTGATGGTTTGAGTGTATTTGGTGGAGCTTTGGAGGACACTTTCTCACAGTGGCTGCTGTGAGAGCGTGACTGTCTTCACTGCTTCAGGAGCCCTGCTCACAACAAGGCGTCTTTTGGCTCTCCAGCCTACAAGCAGGTCAGCCCAAACCTTGGGGTTTAGTTACTCTTTATTTCAAGGGTGAAGCTAATCAGTCCTTAATCTTAGTGGTTGTGTTAAGAGCTGGGTAGAGCAGCATCAGCACCTCTGAACAATAATGTTGGTCAGTCAACAGGTCACTCACTCACTCACTCACTCACTCACTCACTTATTCACTGCACCACTATTATGGAATGTTTGTCAGTTGTTTTTACAGGAATCCAAGTTCTCTCACTGAACCAATTGTCAGGGGGAAATTATTGTAAAACACAACGAGAGTTAATCTTTGAGGATTTTGTTATGCATTTATAAAACTGAGGCAGACATGAACGGACTAGCGAGTTTAAGCACACAGGGCTCATTTTTTTTCAAACTGATTCACTCACAGTGGGCACAGTGTTGCATCTTTCAAAGGTGCAGAAAGCATGCCAGCTTCCAGTTTATATCTTTTTGTCCCAAATGACTGATTGTCTTTATAAAAGAAAACCTTTAAATTATTGTTAGAAAAGCAGTTTTTTTAATGCAGAAATTTGACTTAATGAAAGTTTAAGTTTTTGCTGTTTGTGGGGAACCAGATGACCCCCCTCCTTGAGCTACTACTTTACCATGGTGGAGGGGTTGACATGCTCGAATGGTCCTAAGGGCTATATTGTCAGGGGCTTTTGCCCCGGAAGGGTCTCCCAATGCAAACAGTTCAGAGATGACAGGTCAGATAAGGAGTGGTTCATAACCCTCCTTATGAAGTTCACCAATTAAAGTAAGTTGGTGCTACCTGGATCAGCGTCACCAGGCCCCTGCCCTGGAGCCAAGCCTTAGGCTGGGGCTTGACAACCCACGGGACCTGGTCGGGTAGAACCCAAATGGATGACGTGGGCCCACCTTCCCATAAGCCCACCACCCACAGGAAGGGCCATAAGGAGCTGTCACATTGTGATTTGGGTGGCAGTCAAAAGCAGGGACCTCTGAGACGCAACCCTCAGACAGAGTCTCTGGTTATAGGGACATGGAATGGGCAAAGGAGCAAAAGCTGGTCCGAGAGTTAGAGCACAACCGACTAGACATAGTCGGTCCCACCTCCACGCACAGCTGGGGCTCAGGAACCCAACTCCTTGAGAGACGCTGGACTCTCTTCTACTCTGGGGTCCTTCAGAGCAACTGGCAACAGGACACCCTCGGCAGGAGGTCAATGATCAACTTTGCAGTTGTGTCTTCTGATCTCCGGCCGTATGTTTTGGACACTCTGGTAAAGAGAGGGGCTAAGCTGTCAACTGATCAACCTCTGGTGGTGGGTTGAATTCGCTGGCGGGGTCGAAATCCTGACTGACTGGGCAGGCCCAAACACACTGTGGGTCTCCCCTGGGAATGTCTGGCAGAACCCTTTGTCAGAGAAGTCTTCAACTCCCACCTTCAGGAGAGCTTCGACTGGCTCCTGAGGGAGACTGGAGACACTGAGTCGGAGTAGACTATGTTCTCCACCTTCATTGTCAATGCGGCATGGGAGTTACGGCTGCAAGGTCTCAGGTGCCTGTCATGGCAGCAGTCCCTTAACCCAGTGGTGGACACTGGAAGTAAGGACTCCCGTCAAGCTGAAGAAGGAGTCTTATCAGGCTTTCTTTGACTGTGGAAATCCTGAAGCAGCTGAGCCGTAACAGCAGGCCAAGTGTGTGGTGGCAAAAACTTGGGTCTGGGAGGATTTCAGGAAGGCCATGGAGAAGGACTCTCGGTCGCCCTTGAGGAGGTTCTGGCAACCCATCCAGCACCTTAGAAGTACCCCGCCAACACTGTTTACAGTGGAGGTGGGGAGCTTTTGACTTCAACTGGGGATATTTTCGGGCATTGAAAGGAATACTTTGAGGTTCTCCTCAATCCCGCCAACACACCTCCAGCAGAGGAAGCAGAGGCTGTGGACTCAGAGGATGGCTTAGTCATCACCCGAGCTGAAGTCACTGAGGTGGTTTGCAAGTTCCTTGGTGGCAAAGCTCTGGGGGTGGAGTACCTCAAGTCTCTGGATGTGACCAGTCTGTCTTGCTGACATGCCTTTGTTGCATTGCATGGCGTTTGCGGACAGTGCCGCTGGATTACCAGGCCAGGGTAGTGGCGTCCTTTTTTGAGAAGGGGGACTGGAGGATTTGCTCCCACTACAGGGGATCACACTCCTCAGCTCCCTGGAAAAATTTATTCCAGGGTGCCAGACAGGAGAACTCTGGATCCAGGAGGAAGAGTATTGGTTCCATCTTGGTTGTGGGACACTGGACCAACTCTACACTCTTTGAGGATGCTCAAGGGATCATGGGAGTTTGCCCAACCTGTCCACATGTCTTTTGTGGATCTAGAAAAGGCATTTGATCGTGTCCCTCATTTCACTTTGTGGGGAGTGCTCCGGGAGTATTGGGTCTGTGGCCCTCTGCTAAGGTCCGTGCTATCTCTGTAGAACTGAAGTAGGAGCTCGGTTCACATTGCTGGTAGTAAGTCAGACCTTTTTCTCAGTGCATCTTGGCCTTCAGCACTTTAAACTTTGCCACCGGTCCTGTTCATTACCTTTATGGAGAGGATTTTTAGGCACAGCCAGGGCCTGGAAAGAGTCCGGTTTAGGGGTCACAGAACATCATCTCTCTTCGCAGATGATTGTTCCGTTGATACCCTCAGATAAGAACTCTCACCATGTGCTGGAGTGATTTGAAGCAACTGGGATGAGAATCAGCACCTCCAAATCTAAGGGCATGGTTCTCAAATAGAAAAATGTGGTTTGCTCCCTCCATGTTGGAGCTGAGTGCCTGCCTCAGGTGGAAGAGTCCAAGTGTCTCAGGGTCCTTTTCACGAGTGGGGGTGGAATGGAGTGGGAGGTAAACAGGCAGATTGGTACAGCGACCGAAGTAATGCGGTCAATGTATCGGTCCATTGTGGTAAGGAAGAAGGCGCCTAGCCAGAAAGCAAAGCTCTCTATTAACCGTTTGTTCGAGGTACTACCCTCACCTGTGGTCATGAACTCTGTGTCATGACCGAAAGGACGAGATTTCCACATCGAGAAAAGTCGGCTGAGGGGCTTGGGCATTTGTTTAGGATTGTCTCCTGGTCATCGCAGATTGCATCACAACACTGTTATCGATCTCTCAGCTTGTGACCCAGCAGTCTGCTAGAGTTCACCATGCCGTACACTCTGGTCCCACTTTTCTGGAGGTGAGGTCATTCATCAAAGCGCTGACAGTTAACACGGTTGACACAGCACACTGCATCGGTTCCACAGCACACTTACAGGAGACAGTTGCACAGATGGAAGCAGACCTAAAAACAACTCGCAAAGCAAAGCACTCTCACCTCATCTATTGAATCCTTAAGTGGGACAAAAACTTTCACCTTAAGTTATCATCTGTTGAAACATTCTGACAAAATGGCATCAAAGCTGACCAATGAGAGGCCTCCTCTGAGTCCGTGGTCTTCCTCCCCTGCCAAGTCCGTGGCAGTGTACTTGGCAAGGTATTAGAATGGACACTGATTTGGTGGGGGAGGACAACAACGACAGATTCTGTGGGGGGAGGAAAATGACTCGGCAGGAGACCAAATCGGAAAAGAAGGACAACCACATAATTAAGGGGGAGGAAGAGTACTGACTCGGGGACACAACTGGTTGGGGAAGAGGATAAAAGACTAAGACAGGTATTAGGACAACAAAAGAAATGGCAGGGGTGCAGGACGACAAACTCAGTTGGGGAGGAGGAGAACGAACTCATTGGAGGGTAGTGACAAACTTGGCTGAGGAAACGGATGACAACTGACTAAGCGCAAAAGGAAGAGGACCAGCCCAGCAGTGGACTGATTCAGAGGAGAACTACGGACTCAGAGAGGGAGGAGGAGGAAGGACTCAGCAGAAAATGGGAACAGATTTGGCATGGAAAAAGAACAACAATTGACTGAGTGGGGAACCTCCTGTAATCAATTCCCTGCCTCCTGGTCATGTCCTACTTTATCCGTCAATAAAAAATCCTTACCCCTCACTGAGGCTCCACTTCCTGTATTTCACACAACCTATGTCAGATTGTAATCATTTTTCATTTAATTTTTCAATCATTTTTGTATACCACTATTTTTGAATCAACTCATATTTAGAAATAATTCATCAATAATTGGAAATTGCTCTCAAACTTTATTTCAATATCAGACTTGATTGAATTTCATTGTTATCAGTAGATGCTACACTGAGGGCTTCTCATGAGGGCCTTTAGGGCTGCCAGGTGTCTGTTGGCACTACGTTGATTATCTCTGTTTTGGCCTAAGCACATGCAGCCAGCCTGTTTGGGTTTCCTGATCTCTTTGAAATACATCTTTGCCTTTCTTATGTCTTTGGCATCATTGTTTTGTGCTCCAAAAACGTGGCATTGCATCTTCTTTGGAGCTATTCCAGGTGATGTAAAATGGGTAATGTTATTTTTTAGAGTTGTCACAATGTCAGAGTTTTTATTTCCTGAATATCATAAGCAGAAAAACACAAAAACTGATACATGACAATGTCAAAAAACAGGTAACACTTATCAAAGCCAACTTTAACTCCTTAGTTATGTGTTATCTCTATTAATGAAATGATTTCCACTCAGAAGCCTGTGTGAGAATGTCTGGGAAACATGTTTCTCTGCACAATAAAATTCTGATTTTGCATAACACAATGAAAGCCTGACAGTGTATTGTACACTTCAATACCTCCTGAAGGCAGACCAGTCCACACTGGGGGTGGCTGGGGTCATTAAGGATGGAGGCAGGTCTTCTGTAGCATCTGCAGTGGCAAGTGGCATTTTAAGGGACATTCTGAAGTCCTAATTAAAGAAAAATCAGTCATTTAACAGTCTTTGGCTTCAGTCTTTTTTTGCTTACAATCCCTCCAGCTTTGAAAAATCTGATGTAACACAGCAGTAGTTGTTATGCTTAAATGATTCTTTACATATTGAAACACACTGGTAAACAATCTTCTGCAACTTTACCAAATAAATAATGAAGAATTCAGAAGCTTCAGGGTCCCACCTCCAGTAAATGTGCTAAATCCAACCCAGAGCTGTTTTGTTTGCAGGTGTCTGGACAAACTTGTTTGGTAGATTTTTTCCAGGAACTGAGAAACGTTTTGATGGAACTACTGCACTACAAACGGCATCCAACCGAAATTAACACAATACCACAGACTCTAATCAGTGGCCAAGGTTGTTTTTAGTTTTTCTGTTCATGGTTGAGTGTGAGCTGTTCAACCAAAATGGCACATGAAATGATTTTGAACACAAATCTATTTGAGTGGCCTTTTATCACTGAATCCTCACAGAGGCGAAGGTGTGACTGTTTCTGTAATCTTTATAATTATTTGCCCTTGATTTGATTCAAATCGATTTTCGATTCAAAAAGATTCTCGGTTCATTATTTTTACTCTTGGTTCAGGCCACCGTAACCCTCTTTGAGCTGCTGAATGACTTGCAACTGCTGAACAGCCTTCTAACACAACACTGAAACTTTACATCGTAGAGGACACCGGGGGCAGTTATAATATGGGTCAGTTGTAACACTTGCAGTTGTTCCAGTCAGGAGCAAGTTAGAAGTTATGTGATTCACTCTGCACTTCCTAATTACAATCCTCAGTCTGAGTGTAAAAATGTTTAGCATTGACCCTGAAACAGGTGTATTAAGGATGGAAAATGTAATTTCAAGGCTAAAATGATTTTTGTATTACATAGCTTGCTTTATTATTGAACTCTTAACTTTTATCATTTTGTTTATTTGTCTAGTAGTTTTTCAGTTAAGTTGTTCAAGGTAATATTTTAGGTCTTAGCCATATTATAAGCTAACTTCTCACAAATGCACTTGTGAACAGTTGCAACATGCTTGCATGTAACAAAGAACATTCAAGCTGGATTTCAGTGTAGAGGGATTTGGCCATATGATTTAGCTATAATTGGAGAATGCGAGTTTGCTCCCTCACAAGTCACAGATCGTCCAGATCCAGCTTTTACTGCCACAACTTCAGGTTCTGACAAACCTTCTTTGCAACCCTCTCTTGCATCTAGTAACTAACCCTCTGCTCCAGCTACCAACCAAGTCACTTCTCAAGTCACTCTAAAAGCCATAAGCTTTGCTGAAGCAACCCAGACTTGCCTGCACTCCAGAACTGCCATTTACCTGCCATCACTGTCAATCTGACTAACAAAGCATACAACCCTGTCTCTACATACCCACATGTTCAGTTGTCAAAATCAGTTTGTTCATTTTTTTGTAGTATTGGACAAACAAACATTTTTATTTTTGAAGGTCATACATTTTATAAAGTTTTATTATAGGCTATACTATCAATGTTAAGCTGTAATGCTGTTCAATAAATTTGATCAACCACCATTCTGTTCAACATTTTATAATAAGTTTTAAGTGAGCTATCCGTCACGATCAGCACGAGAAAACTGGACCCAAGATGCACGACCACAGCTCCTTGTTAAAAAGTTTATTGAAGAATCAGGACAGGTACACAGGAAACTGGCTTCAGCAGCAGGCAGGTCAAAAAGCACAGGCTGAGAGAAAACTTTCTCCAGAAACAGACAGGGGTAATCCAGAGCTCTAAAAAACAGGTTCAGAAATAGGTTGGTAACAGATACAGGACGCAACACTGGTAAGTACTTGTACTAAGGAAGCAATAACCTGCAACAAGGGTGGAGACAGAGGGAATACTGGGCGTGGAATCACAAGGTGAAACAAATCAGAAAGTAATCACACAGGGAAGTAAAGACACCCAAGCTTACAGACAGAGATTACCAACATAACCGGAAGTGAAAGTGGCAAGCCACCTGAAGGTCTCTGAGCTATTATTACCCCCCCTGCTAGGACGGCCACCGGATGGCCACCAGACGGCCCAGGAGCCTCAGGATGATGCAGATAGCAGGGAACTCTCCTGGACTGGCTTGGCTGATGTGGAATGCTGGATCCACCCTCATAGACCTGGGTAACTTTAGACAGACACAGGGTTAATGACTTTGGAGATAGGGAATGGTCCAACAAACCTGGGAGCCAGCTTCCAGTTCTCTGCCCACAAAGGAAGGTTCCTGGTGGAGAGCCACACCCAATTACCAGTCCTGTAAAATGGGGCTGGAACACAGCGCCGATCCGCCGCTACCTTGTAGCTTTCTGTGGCTTGTAGCAGGGTACGATGAGCCTGGTCCCAGATCCGCCTACAGCGGCGGACCATGGCCATAGCAGAAAGTACATTAACCTCACCCTCCTGTGCAGGGAAGGTCAGTGGCTGGTGCCCTTGTACAATATGGAAGGTGACAGTCCTGTAGAAGAATACGGCAAGGAATTGTAAGCATACTCCACCCAGATGAGGTGGTTGCTCCACAAGGCCAACACACGCAGTCCAGTCTCTAAGGCCCGTTTGAGTCTCAGTCTGGCCGTTAGTCTGTGGGTGGTAGCCAGAGGAGAGACTCAGAGGCCCCTAGAGAACTGCAAAAGGCCTTCCAAAATTGAGCCACGAACTGCAGACGCCGGTCGGACACGTCGTCTTTTGGAAACCCATGTATCCCAACATGTTTGAGACTCAGCAGTCTTCTTGGCCGAGGGTATCTCGGGCATGGGGACAAAACGAACCATCTTAGAAAAAGCGGTCAATGACCGTCATGACAAGAGTTACCTTCTTAAGTTGGGAGTCCTGTGACAAAGTCCACGGAGATATCCGACCAAGGTCTCATAGGCACTGGTAGGGGGTGAAGACCAGCGGGAGCTCTGCAGGATGGTTTGCATGCGTTTGCACACAGGGCAGGCAGCAATGTATTCAGCCACCTCCCTTCTCATACCTGGCTACCAAAATCGCCGGTAGATGAGGTATATAGTTCAGCACAACCCAGTGAGATCTGAGTAGTGTGTGCCCACTGGATGACCGAGAACAGGGGGGAGCAGGGACAAACAGCCGATTGGGCGGGCCGCCCTCCGGAACAACACAGCTAGGGAGAGCATTCTTTACCTTGGCCTCAATATCCCAGGTGACAGCTCCAACTACAGGCTCGGACCTCTCTGAAGAGAATACTCGAGAGAGTGCATCCGGTTGCCATTCTTGGCCCCTGGCCTGTACAAAAGGTGTGAAACGGAAACAGTTAAAGAATAAGACCCATCTAGCCTGCTGAGCATTAAGCCTTTTGGCTGACCGCATGTACTCCAAATTCTTGTGATCAGTCCAGACCAGGAATGAGTGTTCTGCCCCCTCAAGCCAGAAATGCCATTCCTCTATTGCTACCTTGATAGCCAGGAGCCCTCAGTTCCCAACGTCAAAGTTCCTCCAAGAGGAAGGCACAGGGGGTGGAGCTTGCCGTCAGCAGGAGATCGCTGGGAAAGGACAGCCCCCCACTCCGGACTCCGAGGCATTCACCTCAAGTACAAACTGCGGGGCAGGGTCAGGGATGGAGAGCACTGGGGCCATGTCGAATGCCCTCTTCAGGTGTAGAAACGCCTAGTCGGCTTTGGGAGACCAATTGAATGGAGTCTTGGGGAAGTGAGTTCATGTAATAGAGCAGCAACTGAACTGAAGTTTCCAATAAACCAACGATAAAAATTTGCAAACCCAAGGAACTGTTGCATGTCCCTACGGGAGGCGGGGGAAGGCCAGTCTGCCACTGCACCGACCTCATCTGGGTCCATCTGTACCCTCCCCTCAGCAATGACGAACCCAAGAAAAGAAACCGATGACTGGTGAAATTCCCACTTTTCAGCCTTGACAAAGATTATTGCGGAGGAGAACCTGTCGAACGCGCTAAACATGGGAGACCTCACAGGGAGAGAAAATAAGGATATCACCCAAATAAAAGCACATTGAGCATGTCTGAGGACATCATTAATCAAAGTTTAGAATATAGCTGGAGCATTGGTTAGACCAAAAGGCATTACTAAATACTCAGTATCTGCTTAGAGTGTTAAAAGCAGTCTTCCAATTATCCCCGTCCTTTATCCTCACTAGATAAGCATTACACAAGTCAAGCTTATTGAAAACTTTTACTCCATTTAACAGTTCAAAAGCAGTTGACATGTGGGGGAATGGCTAACGATTACAGACAGTGATCTCATTAAGTCCCTGGCAGTCAATACAAAGCCGAAGGGACTTGTCCTTTCGGAAAATAGAAACCTGCTCGAGCTGGGGAGGAGGAGGGCCGAATGATCCCAGCCTTCGAGGAGGAGATGTACTTGTCCATAGCCCTCTGTTCTAGAGCAGACAGGGAGTAAAGACGACACTTGGGAGGAGAGATACCAGAGGGCAGGCCAATAGCACAGTCATAGTCCCGATGAGGAGGAAGTGAACCTGGGATTTATTGAATACTTCCTTTCAGTCATGATAGCACTTGGATAAGTCAGAGTACTCTGAATTATCTAGCAAAGCAAGGTCCTCCGAGGCCCTGGTGTTCCAAGTCTGATGAGACTACTCTTAGTGGTGACGCAGAAGAGGGGGCAGGAAAAAAGTTCTTCTGGCAGTCAACTCCCCAACCTGTAATCTTCCACCCCGAGATTAGACTATGTGAGGGTTATACCGAGCTAGCCAAGGAAACCCCAGAAAGACTATAAAGGACAAGAAAAAAGGTGAACTAACCTCTTCACTGTGTCCCTGGGCCATTACAATCTTCAGAGGTTCTGTGCGGTGAGTGACAGTGTAAGTAGCCTCCCATCTAAAGCACTGGCTCTTAAGGGCTCAGGAAGACAGACTACAGATAACCCAGGTGTTTTCATGGGTTTCCAGTCCAGAAAACTCCTCTGCACCAGCAACACTTTGACTTGCTCATGAAATTCAGGAGACACAATCTCTAAATCCATCAGTTCACGGGACTTGTAGCTCAGAGAAATAGTATGGCTTGCTAGCGTCCTCCGTCCCAGTAGCGAGCCTGGCTTTTACTGGACACACCACTAAAAAAAATGAGCAGACTGGTCACAATAGAGGAAAAGCTTGAACTGTAACCGGTGCTGGCGTTCCTCTGGTGACAACTTGGCTCGCCCCAAATGCATTGGTTCCTCCTAGTCTGCAGAAGGACTAGCAGACAAAGGACAAGATAAACCGGAAGGTGTGTGCTATGGGTCAACCTGGATACCTCAAGGAGACCGCCTGTGGAACGATGGAGGACCTGGCAATCGAGCAGTCTCGTTGTTGTTCCTTCAAGTGATTGTCAATCTTGACCATCAGGGCAATAAAGGAATCCAGGTCAGCCAGAGGCTCTATGGAAACCAGGTGGTGCTTGATGGCCCCTGACAGCCCACAGGGAAGGGGGTGTTCCACCCTAAGTCAGCTGCCAGCATGCAAAACTGTATTGCAAAGTCAACCACCAAACATGCCTCCTGACATAAATCCATAAGTGCCCTGGCAACATCAGGACCCGGGGTACACGATCAAACACCTTAGACAGTGTAGACGTGAACAGGTCGAGACTGACGGATAGAGGAATTTTGAGCCCACTCTGCTCTAGCCCACACTTCAGCTCACCCAGAAAGGTGCGTGATGATGAAGGCAACCTTAGAACGCTCACTGGGGTAAGCCCCCACCTGCAGCTCAAAATGCAGACCACACTGTACTAAAGAGTCTCAACAATTGTCTCAGGAGAAGTGTTCTGGATGGGCCAAAGGGAGAGAACCAGGAGTCCAGATTTTCCCAGGAGCTGTGGAATGAACATCACTTTTGGGATGAACTGTCTCTACACCCCCAGACTGAGGTTGGGCTGCTGGTTATGGTGGAAGGAGCTGGGCCAGAAGCAGCTGCATCTGCCGATTCAGCCTGGTTGCTTGGGCTGCCATCGTAATCTGAAGCTTTTCATGATGAGCATTAATCTCCCGGAGGCCGACACAAAGGGAGTTCAGCAGCTCCTCCAGCTGCAGGACAGGTACACAGGAAACTGGCTTCAGCAGCAAGCAGGTCAAAAAGCACAGGCTGAGAGAAATCTTTCTCCAAAAACAGACAGGGATAATCCAGGGCTTGAAAAACAGGTGCAGAAACAGGTTGGTCACAGATACTCAGGACACAACACTGGTAAGTACTCACATTAGAGAAGCAAAAAAAAAAAAAAAAAGGTGGAGACACGGAGGGAATAAATACTGGGCGTGGAATGACAAGTAACAGGTGAAACATATCAGGAAGTAATCACACAGGGGAAGTAAAGACACCCAAGCTTACACAGACAGAGACTACCAAAATAAAACAGGAAGTGACAGTTGCAAGCCACCCTAAGGTCTCTGAGCTGTTGTGACACTGTCAAATCATTTTCCTAGTCCTTGTTTCATCTTACAACCCAATCAAAGGCATGTTACAACCTAACCCAAAGGCATGTTACAAATGACCCTGGATAGGGGTCAGTTGTAACATTTTTACTCCTGGTATTTAAGATTGAGACATGACTTTTCTGTCTGTGTTGCAAAGACAATTACTATGTCACATGTGGGCAGACACTTTAAGCTAGTTTGCCTGACTGCTTGAATACACTTGGTTAAAAGAGCTCTGACTTAGAGACAGAAATGTCAACAACTGTCCCCTGGTCTCCCCTACATGTCATAAACTAGGGTTCATATAAAGCTCAATATTGATTTTTTTGTTAAAATACTCTATATCATTCAATACAATGAACTTAGCTTCAAGCTCAGAACCAGAGGAGAACCTTTAGCTCATGACCAGTTAAAAAGAACACAATCTGTCTTCACTGTCATCTGAGTGTCACATGTGAGTGAACCACATAGTGTGGGAGGGGCTGAGCTCATAACCACTGATTTAATGAAGGCAACGCCACAAATAAAAGAGTTGACAAAGTCCAACTTGAGAGAGAGCACCCTGAGAAGCACCGACTGAAATTTAAAATGAGAGGCCGTCAAGGCTGAACTAAAGAGGAGGAAACAGATCAACAACAAGGAAAACCACAAGAGAGCAGCAAAGTAGAAACAGGAGAGAAAGGCTGGAATGACAGGGACACAGTATAGCCACAAAGTGCCAATGACAGACCCAGTTTGAGGATCATGTGCAGTATATTACCTCCACGTGGTGAAGACCAGCAGGCACAGGAGCCTGAAAGGGGGTCAAAGAGCCTGGAACCACAGACTGCAAACATCGAACACCAAGAGTTGCATATGCAACTTTTTTGGTCGCAGTCTTGAGCCCTGTTCTATACTCTCATCCATCCGTCTGTCTGTCCGTCCATCTGTCTGTCCATCCATCTAGCTATACAATTCACTTCTACATTCGGAAACTTGCCTTCATGTTTTTATAGGTGAACTTGGTGCTAATACAAACATCACATTCTGCACAATTTTGAAAAAAAAAAAAAAAACAGTTACTAGATTCCGGTGAGGCTAATGCATGAAAGCCTTATTAACCATTAATAAGGAGTGACATCGTAATTTACCTCTGGTGTTGAAAGAAGTGGAAAACAAACAATATCATCTACACTCGTTCAAACCTCTTATGAGTCCGGTTGGAGAGACTTGAACAACAGTTGCCTTGCTGTGTTGTGGCCCGGTTACTGATGGCTGGCTTACAAACGCTGCCTACCTCGTTACTGTAATGAACTTTATAATTACCTTCACCCCCTCAGAGAAGGATGAAGGCCATTAAGATACTCGAATTGGCTTTTATATCATTTACTTAGCCCAGGACACAAAACAGCAGCCATTTTCCATCTCAGTACACTCTTACATATTTTAAAATGTTGACACACGTTCTTACAGATGAACACAACACAAGGTGCCAAACTCAGTGATACAGACACACACATAGTTGTCCTCCCATTCACAGTTGAAGGGAGGTGGCACCTCTGAGAGGACCTTCTTGGACTGTCAAACACATGCAAAATACTAATGTTTTTGAGTCTGTTAAATAAGAATTACCATGGCCGTTAGTAATAAATCACATTTGTATGTCAGCTTTCTCTTATTTATCAATCGATGCAGTCAGGACACACACAGGACAAACATTGAACATTCAGAAAAGAAAAACCTGTGTGCAGTGCAACAAATTCTCAGCAGAAGGAAAATCAGATGAGAAAAGTAACGCGCGTGCACACACACACACACACACACACACTCACGCACGCATTCACGCACAGGTATGTATGTAAAAAACAGGCAGCGTGAGTTTTTAAAAAAAATCTTTGAATAAAAAATCTTTTAAAATAAGCAAAAAAAACCCTCTTGCAAAAAGACAAATAAGTCTTGAAATAAGTAGAAAATGTCAGGTTTTGTTGGGAGGGGGGGTGGCTATGTGTTATATTCAGTGTAATATGCTATCTAATAAGATCTTTTGACCTAAACTCAGTGAAATCTTCTTGTCAAGGTTTAGTTTCTAGCAGGGTTCAGTAAGATGGTTAGTTTGGGTTTGCCTCAGTTTTGGCCAATGCAGTTTTGATCAAATGTTAATTAATGAGGGGTTGGACAGATGAGCAGCTTCATTGATAAGCTGTAAATATACCTACAGGGTTCAGACTAAATACAAAACAGAGTTCATGATTCACATCAAAAGAAAATGGTGAAACCCTCTTCTGATTTACCGTAACGCTTTTACACCAAACAGCATTATATATCTGCATTCATGGGCTCCAAACAACTTGTCTGACAATATGAAACATGGCGTCTTTGTAGATTTGACCGTCTGACAAACTTTTCAATAATTAGTTACACCTTTCATTACTTCCTCGCAATGCTACAACTGTATAATAACAAACTAACAAGTAACACATGGAAAGCATCTTTGTAAAAGCAGCAGTTAACTCCCATACAGTAACAGCACAACAAGGAGAAAAAAAAAGTCTCGCTAAATTTTCCCTTGATGATACAATTGATCGTACAATGTATCTGTCAACATATTGAATGAAAGCAGAAAAGAAAAATTAGCAGGCTTGTTTGCATTTTATTATGGCGTATTAGAGCTGCAGCACAACAGTGGTCCTAAATGAGCACAACATGGTGTAAAAATAGATTTGATTTTCAAACTAATGACTTGCTGATTCATGACTTTGCTGCCGCATAATTTCCATGACAGCATGCACAAATTGCATGCAGGTAATGAGAAAATCAAAGAAAAAAAACAACCATATTTTACAGAAAACAGAGCTGATGACTGTGAAAGCAATGACAAAACTACTTTTCTATTTTCAGGGAGGGTTGAACAACATTAATACAAAAGCTGCATTCATGCTTGCACCCCCCCCCAAAAAAAAAGAAACAGAAAAGAAACTCTACAGGTCAAATTTCTTTCCATATCTAGTTGTAGTGGGCAGGCTGGGTTATACTTAGAACGTTATTAACGTCAGGCTTGTGTTATAATAGAGGAGCATTGTTGCTTGCAGCACTGGACAAAGGCTCTACCTTCAAGAACTGTACGCGCGAGTATGTGCAGGACAGAAAGGGAGACAGACACAGGTGATTATCTGCTCAACATTGTATGCTATCATGTTGAAACATATTGACAGACAGCTTCTTTGTCACTACTGTAAGGGCACATTTGACATGGTTTGATGTGTGTGCGTGCATGCATGCCTGTTTGTGTGAATGTGTCTGGGCAAACACAATAGCACTCACACAGTAGAAAAATTGTCATTCTGTTAGTGAGCATGCACATCTGTTTGTTACACTGTGTGCATGTGTGCGTGCGTGCGTGCGTGCGTGCGTGCGTGCGTGCATTTGTGTGTGTGTGTGTGTGTGTGAGTGTAAGTGACAAAAGGAAATCAGGGTATAAGTAGAAGTGAGCGCAAATGTTTCACATGTCCTTTAAAAAGAGGACTGACATGTAGTCCCAGGCTGTGTGGTAAAGTGCGCACTTCATAGGCTAAACTAATCTATACGAAATGCAGCAACATTAAACCATGACACAGTAGGTTTGTTGTTTTTTTTTTATAAAGGACTAATCTTTTTTTTTGTCCGATTTTGTGTCAGTCAGCTGCAGTACCTTAAAGTCCCCTGTTGGTGTCCCTCTTATTCTTCCAAAGACAGGTTCTGCTCTCTCCATGATCAGGCTGTGCACCTAACTAAACTACTGTATCTTTATGTATTTAAGACAAAGTAGGCACCTGTGCGGGCAGATAGGAATGAGAAAATGTCACTTCTCGAGTGTGCAAAAATACAAATGCAAGTCAATGTGTGGAGACAAAAGACATGAGGCAGGATTTGACACAGGATTGAGTTTCTGAGCACAAAATATGGCTAAGTTGATATAATGTACAAAAAAAAGCCCAACAAAAATGACAATTTGTTGCTGAGTTCAGTCACTGTTTTGAACTCTATGTAATGAAAAGAAAGGGACACACATAAGATGGACAAAAGTCAGACAAAATTAAAGTTTTATTCTTTTGTTGATTTCAAATTATTTAACAAGAAGGTTTAAAATCAAACAGGAGCTTTGCAAAGGTTGCATGTGTGTTTTAGAGAACTCCCTACCAAGACTGAAACTGAATAATCTGCACTGAGGAAAACCTTAATGCTTCAGCATATTTTTCAGTGATGTCATTTATCAGTGATGAACAACAAAAAGACCCGATCTGTGCAGAACGGGGAGAACAATCCTCTCTGCAACACTCCTCCAGGAACAACTGTTGTCACGCACGCACGCACGCACGCACGCACGCACGCACGCACGCACGCACGCACGCACGCACGCACGCACGCACGCACGCATGGACAGGCATTGCATTAATCCCTTCAAGATGCAGGCAGGTGAACCTCTCGTTCACTGGGCACAACTCCAGCACATGCCAGCTTAGCTGGGGAGCTATAAGGAAGCCTCTCCAGCATGCCACCTCTCACTGCAGGCATCTCCACAACAGAAAACAGTCAGGCTTCTCTTCAAGAGTCTGTTTTGCGGCCCAGACTGTGACTGGGGTCTAGTCGGTAACACTCTACCACCTGCACTTGCTACTGGGGGCATTGAATGACTGCCAGCATGGCTCCTTGGATCGCAAGTACTCAAACTCCTCCAGCATGATCAAATGATGTAGGGAAAGAAGGCTAGAGACAATCAGGGTCATCATCCTATGATGCGCCAGAAAGGTGGAGTCACAAAACACAGATTCAGGGCAGACACACGACCAGAAAGAGCAGGAGATAAAGACGTCCAATATTGGCTTATTTGCTGATAAACGACATGCTGATAGTTTCCAAATCTCAGTTTCTGATTTCAATGTCAACTGGTACTGAGTTAAAAAGTTAGGATCACACTCCAGAGATAATCTTGACAATGCGTCCCACAAACACAGCGATTTGACTTCTTCACTATAAGTATAACAAACCTGTACAACTATGTGCAAAAGAGCAACATGTAAAGCCCAGTGAGATAACAAGCACAGTGTTGGTCAGGCTGTCCTTTTTAGAGGTGAGCGTGAACATGGAAAATCATGAGGTCATCTTTTGTGCAGTTGTGATTTTTCATCAAGCTCATACAGAGATTTTAGTCAGTTAGTTCTGCTGTCGATTTTCATTGCAGGCAAAAAATAATTATGAGATTTACAGATATTACATGTCTAGGTTAGTATCTGTCCAATAACATTACAACCCTAAAAAATGGAGAATACAGAAAAACAAGAGGAGCACTTAAAAACAATAACAATGATAAAATGTCCAAGATGAGACAGAAAATAAAACAAAGCATCACAGGACAGGAAAGAAACCCCAACCAGGGAGAAAAATCAAACACATATTCACAACAAATAAAAGTAAAGAGTCATGACCCACTCCTTGTCATGTCAGAACAGATTTTCACGTTTTGAACAGCTGTTATGTTACTATGCCTCGTCTTCCATCATGCATGTTGTCTGTGTCTTCTTTGATCCCATCTTTCATGCATGTTCAGGTGTCATGGTTTCAGTGTTTGTATGAGGCTTATATCTTCAAACATTGTACTTTGAACCATGCCTTGTTATGTTTTAATTGATCCCAGCAGTCTCAGTTATGTCATTTTTGTGTATTTTCTCTCTGATGATTCTTTGCCATAATCAAACATACATGAAAACTGAAACAAAACAGAAAAAACAAAAACAAAAACAGAAAGATTAGTACACTGGACTTGGGGCAAATACAGAATGCTCAGTGGTTAGAGGGCACAGTTAGCTGGATTGCATTAGATGGCCCTACCATAATGATAACTGGACAGTGGCGGTCATAGATTTGATTCATTCCAGGAGCGTGTGTGTGCTGCACTGTCAAGACTAATCTGGATGAACGATCAATCATAGCTTATATGTTGCAGCCAGAATTCCAAGACAAAACAAAACAAACCTCTCGAAATAAAACAGTGAAAATGTAGCCCCTGACTTCAATCAAACAATATAAACTCAATGTCGAACACCTTGTTTGGAGTTAAACTGGTCACAGAGACACATCCACTGAAACCCCAACATTTAGAGGAACTCTGTGTCCATTATCAGCACCTTTTTTCATTGCAGGAACTTTTTCTATTCACCTGAACTTTTGAAATGCCCTTTTTCCTCTAAGATTAGATTTTTTTTATTTTTAGGAAAACCCCAAATTATCACTTGCATTTCAGAAATAGTTGAATAACAATACGCTGCCCTTTTTTTTCTTAATGTCTGTTTTGGTATACTCATTTTCATCCAGCAAAGGGAGTGATTACTAAATTATTGTTAAGAGTGCTTAACAATTTCCCCTTTCCAATGAAGAACCATGAAGGAGGAGCTGCTGAGAGGCACTTTGTTTCAGTGTGACGAGGCAAACAATGCCTTGTACTGCTGATACTTTGGCTGAATCTCTTTGCCTGGTTTGTAATGTTTACCATTTTAGCCAAGTGTTAACAGACAAATAAAATTGAGATAGATGTTATTTGATTGTGTCTCTGCTGCTTCGCAGCACATTGTGTCCCTGTGTTGTATTTTTGTAGAAAATGAAACTCAGTTGAATAAAATGAATTCATATTGTCACTGCTAATAACAAGCAGTAAAGTTTCAAGGCCGCTTAGGTCTCCTTGTTCCTCCACACACGAAATCCAACTCCTGTTTCTCCTGTTGGATGGCTGCTCACAGGTCAGTTAGCTCCATATGGCAGCAGATGTAATTAGCATCTAATCAGCTTGATGTTTTGACTGCAGTTGTTTCACAGTTCAGTAGTTGTTTGGGTTAGTAGCACGGTTAGCTGGTTACCCAACGCAGGACAGCAGGTGATTCAACCAGCAGGGTGCCATGTGTTCGTGTGCACGCACGCATGTACGTACACACACACACACACACGTTGGGATGGCAGCAGGATTCCAAACTGGACTTAGCTACACGTCCCTTTCTAACCTTCAGTTCATTCATGCTGGTAATTGCTGGTGGGAGGGTCAAATGTTTATCCAAAGATATACAAATGATAAATTATCATGTGCAACATAAACACACACTTTTCATTGTTTGTTTGTTTTTTTTTTCATTTGAGGTATTTCCTTTAAAATCAGCAAGAAATCGTTTGATCTGCATGCTGTGGGAGATAAAGCATGCCCGTTAAACATGGAGTTCATCCACCATCCCTCTGTGTGGATCTGAGGACCACCTTCTTGAGATGTACTCTTAGTTATCGGATGCATCTAACCTCTGCACACTAGAAAAGAGCAACGACTTGGAAGCATCAGAATCAGAAAGCATTTATCGTCATTGGACTGGTGTGGACCAATGGAATTGCATTTACCTGTCCAAGGTTAAACACATACAAACAGGACATGGCATACAGGACAGGAGGATGTTTTGGCAGCCGTACTCCAGTGCACCATCTGCAGATACATGGTGAAGACATCATTGGAAGTGATGGTGGGGGAAAAAAGGAACCCTCTGCCATGCCCCATACAAGGGACGTAGCAGTGAATACAAAAAAAAACACAGCAGTACAAATAGCCCAGATACAGACAACGGCAAGGCATTGCGTCAGAGGATGGGGGCGGGGGGGGGGGGGGGGTGGTGTGTGAAAC
>JASSRZ010024402.1:0-18892 GCA_032164315.1 Malacoctenus gilli | reverse complement strand
CCCCCCCCCCCCCCCCCCCCCCCCCCCCCCCCCCCCCCCCCCCCCCCCCCCGCCCCCCCCCGCCCCCCCCAGCGGGTCCGGGTCCAAGATGATGAGTGAACACAGGTTTTAAAACCCGTCTCGTACTCGATCATATTTGAATGAACTTCAGAGCCAACTGAATCCAAGCAGCTGTAGTTCGGAGTGGCACAGATCTCAATCCGATCCTTCAGAACGACAGTCGAGTGTTTGCACCCCGTGGACAATAACAGCAGATTACTATAACCGCTGCAACCAGGATGTTTTATCTGCACGTGGCTCACAATGCAAAGAGAGGACTCATAAGTGATAAATCAACTTGTTTTCAGGGCTGGAAACTATAAATCTGTTCCGGTTTTTGAAGTTTTAGGATTTAATCATTGCCTGGGAGAAAAAAAACACACTAAATGCAACAGTTCAAAAGGCAAAAATGTGCAGTGAAGCAGCTCGCTGTGTTGAGCGGTTTTCTCCTCTTTGGTGCTCCGCTGCCCTGAAATGATCCTTTGCTAAAATAATTGAATCAGACTGAAAGTAAAACATGAAAACAAAGCAGCGCTTGCGCAACACATCAGTGTGGACCCACAGTGGGAGTTGAACCCCCCCACGCACGCACGCATGCACGCACACAGGCACGCACGAAAGCTCAACACTTGTTTACATGTTGAAACGGCCACGAGACCCTTAAATGAGTTTGTCACAGAAGCTATTTCCTTCTCTGTCATTTCCTCTCAGGAAGCAGCAGGATGCGCGGGGAACGGTCGGACCGATAACGTATCTCTCAGAGATGCGGCGTCTTCGTCCGCTCTGACTTCCGGATACCTTGAAGTTACAGAAGTGTCTCCGTTTCGGGGGGCTGCGCGTTCAGAAGCCGCTGGAGAAAACGCCGCATTCTTCACAGCTAGGGTTCGAACACGCTCGTTTTCAATCACCTGACTAAAAACCTCACACAGCGCAGTGAACTTGATGGTACGCGGCGCTGTTTCCACCTCACCTGCTCTGATTCGTCGGAGAGATGTTGAGCCATGAAGCCATGAACAAGGCTCAGCACAGCAGGATACATGAAACAGAGAGCACTTGGTAGAGAGCATACCTCTGCCATGCCCTAGATTAGTAATATAACAGTACTTGCTTGAACTATTTGACAGCACAACTTGTCCACGAATGGCAGGACAAACACCTGCTTAACCACAGTTTTTTCACTGCGTCTCTCTGAAAAAGTGCGTCAAAATGTTAACCAGTTAATACAAGAACTTGGAAGTCAAAATTATAGTTTGTCCAAACAATTTTTGAACTCGTCTTTGCACTCAGCAGTTCTCTGACTGATCGAAATGCAATGAAATGAATGCGCAACCTCAGATAACCTTGGTGCAGTCAGTGCAAGGGAAGAGGGCCGAAAGGGGGCGGGGCTGGGTGGGGTCTCAGTTGATTAAACAAACAGGGTACATTTTAGGGTGATGGATGGAGAAAACTTTCGTACTGCAGTAAAATGTTTGTGTTTTTAGTGCCGTTGAGTGGTTTTTTTGTGCTAAGTACGTGTGCATGTGTGTTCAGCTGTAGAGGCTCCATCCTGTCCTCAAACACTGACCACGCAGTGACACTATAGAGGGTGTCAAACGTCTCAAGATCGTGTGACACCCTTGCTGTCAAACGATCAGCGAGGGTGCAGGGAGGTCATCTTAAGATCACCTCGTGGTCCAGACGGGACCAGAAAACGGCACGAAAACTGCAGTCGCTCATTTACGACAGAGATCTAGAAGTGGATCTTTCATCGGCCGCGATTTAGGATTCCTGTAGTTACGTGGACTCCGGCGTCTCCTTTTGTTCTGTTTCCCTCAACACCTTTGTGTCGGACGAACCGTCGCGACCAAACCGGCCCCTCGTCGGCCGAGGTTAATGGGAGCGCGGCGCTGCGGGCAGACGCCAACGCTCCTCAGCTCCCTGCGTGATGCCAGTTTGATGGATGGCTCTGGCCCCGGCGCTGACTTTGGGTGGGGGTGGGGGGGGGCTGGTGCGCAGATGCAGCGTGTGGCCCTGGCTGTAAAAACACCCGCGTGAGGGAGTGACTGGAGGTTGCTCGTCTGTGCCGCTCCTGGCGAGATGTTTTGGCTCGCGCTGGCAACAACAAGGAAATCCCTCCGGGCAAACTTCCTGAATCCTGCTTTGCACAAAAAGAAAACCTCCCTTCATCACAAACTACACCCAAAACAAGCCGGTGTTTTTTCGAACCAATACTGGGAAGTGGCAAGAGTTTAGCAGTGGGTCTGTTACAGCCAAGCTGATGATATCTACACAGGAAGAAAAAAAAAGAAAACGCCCACCTTTGATGGACTTCAAATCGCAGTAATTGACATTGTTTTATGATTTCATTTACTGTATTTTCAAAATAAATTACACGTTAAATGTTTCATTGGACATGCTCATAAAGTTAACATACAGCAGCTCTACATAGACGGCAATCATTTCCAATCTGCGTCGTCCCAAAGACGAACACATTATTGATTTTGCAGCGTACAGAAGGAAGAAAGTCATTCCTACGACATTTGAACCTGATCGACTCTGTAAATAATGTGTCTTCCCAGAATTTAAAGGAGGAGCGATAAACACTGACTGCCAGTAGTCCCCCAACATCACAGCAGCTGCTCGTTTCTGACAGAGAGTCGTAAACACGAGGCTTCCGGGAGGAGCGGCTTCGTCCGATCGGGGCTCAGACGGCCGGCCTGAGTGGAGTCTGCATGTTCCCTCCTGAGCACCGACAAAGGTGAAGTCTTAGAAACTGAGTGTTTTCCAGCCTTGGCACCGAGCTGCAGTGATGACTGACCCCCTCCCTCTCAGCTTGAGAAGCAGAACCTCCTGGTCATCCGTTCCTCCCTTTAACCTCTGCACTCTTCTTGTTTTTCGCTCCGACTGGAGATAACGCAACCCCCCCCCAGTCCCCGCCGCAAATTCCGCGAAACGGACCTCTGCGTTGACTCCGCACCGTCTCGCCTGCAGCTTTAGTTCCCTTCTGCACTTCTCCCCAAGGACTCCTCCGTTTTTTGCCCCCGCTGCCCCCGCAGCAACTGTGCGGTGCCAAAGGTCACATGACCGCGAAATGCCCCCCGATGTGCACCGTCTGTAAATGCAACTGCTTTGATGGATATCATCCCTAAAGAAAAGCTGATAATGATCTTGGACAACACATTTTGACAACATTTCCAGGCGGTATTTGCTTAATGTGGAAACAATTACACGCGTGTTTCAACCGGGTGATGAGGACGCTCCTGAAATGCTACAGTTGTAACGGCCTGCGGAACAAAGTGATGATGGGGAGTGATGAGGTGTGAAAACACATGCAGGATGCTTTCAAGTCTTCAGTGTGTGTGTGTGTGTGAGAGAGAGAGAGAAGGGGGGCTTACTTGCCTGTGATCTCGCTATCATATTAGTCCCTCTGTTTGTTTTTGAGCTTTCAAGTCATTTGCCAGCCGATTAGGGCTTCAAAGATCATCGCAACAGTTGGAGCTGGTTCGCTCGGACGACGCCTGACAGAAAAACACGAGCCCCCCAGTGGGAACGTGGAACCCACAGCTTCACTTTCCTCCTCTCAAGAACAAGACTGATGGAGCCATTTTTTGTGTGTCTGCATGTAGCTGCGAAAGCCATAAGACTTTGCGAAGATGACTTCACATTTTCTGTCCTACGACAGGAAAAGTTGGACACAAGCAGAAAGCTTGGCAACCCCCGAATCCCCCTTCTCTCTCTCTTTCTCTCTCTCTCTCTCTCTCTCTCTCTCTCTCTCTCTCTCTCTCTCTCTCTCTCTCTCTCTCTATCTCTCTCTCTCTCTCTCTCTCTCTCTCTCTCTCTCTCTCTCTCTCTCTCTCTCTCTCTCTCTCTCTCTCTCTCTCTCGATGGCAAGGAGACGAGACATGATGATTCAGGGATGACTCACCCCTGTGGCGGGGCCCAACCCTGCAGGGACTGTGCCGCACGTCCTGCAACTCAAGCGAGTAGGTTCCCGTTTCCAGCACATTTTCAGGCCATCCATGGTGGTTCCGAAGCTTTGGACGCCGGTTTCACTCAGCTTGTCTCCAATTCTGTACCTTTTACTGTGTCGCACAAACAAGGCATCACCAGAAAAGCAGAGAAGGATGTCAACCTGCTCACCAAAAGTCAGGTGTGCGAGCAGCCCGAGTGCAGAAGGCGGGTCACATGACGGCCATGCCCCACAGTATTCGAAGCTTTCGCTCTCAAAACGATGGTATATGGAGACAATCAAAGAAGTGCAGCGAACCTATATGACCTGAGAAAGGTCAAAGGTCATTGTGTGCCAGGAGGGCAAAGTTAGTCGTGCTGCTTGGATGTATCTCCAAGAAGTCATTTGTTTGTTCAGGTTGCGTAAAGAAAGAGCGATCATCAAATCATTCAAAGGTGTTGCAAAAAAAAGCACATTTTTCACAGTGTTCCAGTGATCAGGCTTTGACACAGGGACATATATCTTGGCTGGACACCATGATTATTCATTCAACTCTGTTTTGCACCAAGACAATACTGATATCTGGCCTTTTGGTGAGCAAGTTAAACTCACTGCTTGATCCTGACAACACTGGTTGGGATAAACACAATCAAACTCGGTGGCCCGTGCCTCTGAGCTCCAATGAAAAAAAACCAACCCCCTGACGAAGCTCAGAGAACATCACTTCTCACACCAGCCTTCAGCTGTGAATATATTTCACATTTTTCGTGATCATTTCGCGGCAGCCACATGCAGAACAGACAGCGTCATGAATAATAACTTTGTTGCACATCTGCGGGACGGCGGTGTGCGCAAACCAGGCTGCGTGGGTGGCCTCTGCGGTCGCGCTGGCGTGGGGTCTCACCTTTGAAGCTCGTCTTTCCGCAGCACGCTCTGTCAGGGAAATATATGCTCTGACAGGAGTCATCGCCCTAGTGGAGCCCCTCGCGCAGAGGGATGCCCCTCGTCTAAACGAGCCCCAAAAAGCCCTCAAGTCCCCAAGTCCTACAAGTCCTCATCTGACTTTGAATAAAAGATGCAGATACTTCCTCTGATTAAGACACAACAGTGTGAAAAACACACACAGTCCTCAGTGCACCCTGTTGGTGAATCTGCTCTCCTGAATGCAACGTTGAGCTCGCACATTCTTACACCCACACTCTCTTTGTAGATAAAGCCCCTTCGTCGCCACGACTGCATCTGAGCTCAGTGAAGAAGAAGAAGAAGAAGAAGAAGAAGAAGAAGAAGAAGAAGAAGAAGAAGAAGAAGAAGAAGAAGAAGAAGAAGAAAGAGGAGACTGCGAATCGATCCAAGTGGTCGTTCGTGTCTTTATTGATCTCCTCCCGCACAACTTCCTGCCTTGTTGCAGGCGAACACATGACACACAGTCCGCTCTGCTTATTTTCTTCACCGACACATGCACGCCTTGCCCCCCCTTCCTGGAGGCCGAACGCACGCCCAACTCTCTGAAGCGAAAACAACAAAGCATCTTTCGCACAACGCAGCCGCGTCTTTGCACGTGCAGAACGACAAGCAGTGGCTCGAGTTCCCGAGAGGGATAAAACGAACCCAGGACTGCCTGTTTTCTTGCAGCTATTCATGCATCTTGCAGCCTGTCGTGCGAGACGCATGCCGTGCCGTCGACCTTTCTGCCACTTGCATGCTTGGTTTCGTTCTGGCTTTCAACGGCAAGCAGAAGGTGTAAAAACGAATGAAATGAAAAAGAAAGTTCATGTTGGGTCTCATCGCAGTGAAACATTTGTAGGAGAGGCCACTACTGTGTCTTTATATTTCCCTCCCAAAAATAAGGAATCACAGCTGAAAGAGTTTTAAAAACTGAACAGATATACAGCATTTTGATTGCACCGCTTGCTTCCTGCTCGGATGGATGAAGCCACATTGTGATTCACACGTTTGTGTCTCCCCAGCGTGATGCTCACATGTGAAACCACAGCGTTAGGGTGGCGAGATCGGCATGGCAACGAGCGAGGGGTGGTTGAAATTCATCCGTTTCTCATCTCGCTTCTTTTCTTCGTGATGCGTGAACCGCTTTCCCGAAACGCGATCAAAGTGTGATGTCACGACTTTATCATGAAAAAATGTAGTTTGATTTCAATCTTTAATGTTGGACTTTTCTGATATTAGGACTTCAAATGTTGTGCAGCTCTGGACAAATATTGATGTCTCGAGCAAATGCGAGGGCTCGCTCCCAAACTGTAACAGTTTTGTTGCACCTGCATGAATCACAGCTCACAGCTGGGCCACAGGTTTGTGGTGAAACCAAAAAAAAGAGAAGGGAGGGGGTTAGGGAGGGGGGGGGGGTTGCAGGTGAGCTTGTGTACTTGTGAAGTCCAGTTCACATGCCTGACCCTCTGGAAGGTGTGGAAAGAGTTGCGCCGTTCTCCGGTGGAAAGCGCCGTCCGCCTGACCGCTCGCGCAGTCTGCAGTATTGTGACACGAGCGCGCCCGGTGCTCCCTGACTGACATTGAGCAATCGCTCGACCCTGCGTTGCGCCACAGTTTCAGAGTCAGATTGTAAGCAAAGTTCAGTGTGATTTCTGACACCAGAGCGCTCGTCGGGGTCACGGTGGCAGTTCGTGAGTGAGGCCGCGTCGTTGCGGTTTATACAAGCTCGACGATCGGAGACCCCGAAACGTTGACGGTTGTTCACAGACTGACAGGTGAGGTCATTTTGTCACGCAATCTTCGGAGGTTTTTAATCATCACTTCCCTCAGAGCGAGGAACACTCGCACACCGGCATCCTTCCTCGCTCTTTATCTGATCCTTCTGACGAACGAGCAGGATGGTTGCTGCTGAACCCAAACACGCCATCGCGCTGGTCTGGAAACAGTGAGGTCACCTTTAGGTGGCCGTATCGGAAGAACAGCCCTGCGGCGTTTGGAATAATAAATATAGCAAGATTTCGCTGAGCTGGGCTGTCGGGGTGAGCAGCCACCTGAATTAGAGTCAGACACTCACAGTTAACTTGCTGCCACACCTTCAACATGTTCAGTTTATCACGATCTAACGATATCTCTTCAAGTGGTGTCAGACCACTAAACCGCGACGCGGGTTGATCCAACAGCTGCGGTCGGTCAGAGATCCAGACGATGGAGGAAAAAAGTCAGCGCGACGTAATCGGGTCCTAATTACTCAACATTCCTGTGGATCCGTCTGTCGCTGCCGGCGCAGCCTCTGTCAGATTAGCGCTGAATCGCTGCAGCGTCCGAGAGTGCGAGCTCTGAAGGCGGGGGGGGGCGGCGCCGCTAATGTAGGAGAGGGCCACGTTCACCGCGGAGTCTCGCCAAGCTCATAAATTCAATTCGGCGCTCTAATGTCCGACGGCTCGCAGCCCGACTGACCCCGGCGGCTTTCAATGAATGAATCGGCCTCCCCCCCGTCTGGTCATCAGCAGCAGCATTCCAAGTGTTCGGGAGGAGGAGATGGATTCCCGAATCTGAGATGTGGGAAAGTCCCGGAGCAGGAGCGTCACGAAGCCACGAAGGAACGCCGAGCGACTTCGGTGGGCCGGTGTCTCCACTGACCTCCCGCCTCCTCTTCGCGTTTTCACGGCCGACATACCGACACCAGCGCCGGCCAATAGATTGATTGAAAAAACAACACTTGAAAAGCACCTGCACAAGCACCTCCCACCTCAGTTTACAGTATTTATGACTTTGGAGTGAAGCGACGGCCCAAAAAAGGCAACGGCTGCTTTGCTAAATGATCACAGGAACCAAAATAGTGTCTCGTGACATGCGTTTCGCACATAGTTCCTAGAAACATCCCATCAGATGTTCGCTCTGAATGTGCCTCTGCCCTGTGTTCATGTCACTAAATCCGTTTTTATCAGTCACCAGGTCAAAGAAAGAAAATGTGGTAAATTTAGAGATTTATTTGCATTGAATATCAGTTTGTTTCATATTTTGTGGCAAAATAAGCAAAAAATGTGACCATTTTGAGTTCAAATGTTCTTTTTAAAGTCATTTTTTGGCAGAAATTGAATCAGATTGCCTCATCTAATTGAATAAACATTCCCTTTCTTATACATGTTTGGTTCTGTCCATCCATCCATTAGTTCATAGGGTGGATGAGTCCATTCTGCAGCAAGGCAAGGGTCCGCCCGTCCATCACAACGCAAACACACAGAGAGGCGCACAATAACATACACATGCGCACCCCTCGCGGACAGTTCGCCGTCACCCATTGACCTCGCGTGCGTGTTCTCAGACTATTGTAGGAAACGGGAGAACTCAGAGGAAATCCAGAGGTGGGGGGGGGGCCTCCAGAGAGAACGGCCCCACCCTGCCACCGGCACAGGACCTTCTCACCGGGGGAGGCTCACCGCTGCGCTGCACCTTCCCACGACGTGTCACTGCCAAAACGCACACTCAAGTTGGGTTGGCTGGTAGCAGACGATGTGCAGCGGCGCTGCTTCAAACTCTGACATATTGAGTGGTTTTTAATCGGTAATAAAACATAAGCATCGGCAGCTGATTTTTGGATAAAACATGAGTTTCGGTCAATTTGTCCGACAAGGACTGACAGATCTGAAGATGCCATCGCGGGAAACTCTCGCCGCAGATCTGGCGGGAGTGCTTAGTCCAACAAACAGTCTGTTTCCAGCGATGGCCCCATACAGTAAAGGTGTCCTTGGCCTGCTTGGTCACACCGGGTCCGACACAAGCTGATTGAAGCCAGATGGTCCTCAACCTCCTCCTCCTTCTCCTCCTCCTCCGCAGCAGCAACACGAAAACTCAAACCACCTGTGGCTCCATCTCCGTTAGGAATTTATGGAGATTAAACGCTGCCACCACAATAACTGCACGCGGGCCTCTGGGCAGCTCCCAGAGCACAACGCAGGATCTCCCAGTATGGTCCCCATCCGGGGCGGCGAGGTCATACTCGGGCTGTGCGGCCTGGACTGCTGGTGCGACCGGGCCGTGGGAACCGGCAGGGAGCTCATGTGGACACGTCCGTGCAAGGACAGGATCGGACTTCGAGAAAAGGAACCTTCTTTCGATCTGAAATAGTGACATCACTCGTCCCTTAACCTGTATGCTCTTGTGTCCTCTTCCCTGCGCCACAGCGCCACTGACAGGCCTGGCATGCACACTGCGGCGGGCTCAGCCGTGCGTGGAAAGCGTGTTTGCTTGCAGGGGAAGAGGGTTGGACAATAATCTCGAGACCCACCCCTGTGTTGCTGTGGAAACACCAGAAAAAGATGACCCCATAGCATCCTGAAGAGTTAAGAATATGCAGCATTGCGGAGGTGTGCCCTCTACCGAGTGCACTTTCAGGACTTTTGTCCTCCTTATGCTGGAAAGGTGTTTCTCAAGCGGTCGCGGCCAGACTTGTTCCCAAACAGCCAGGCCAGGCGTACCGTCCGATCCACTGAGGGAGCTCGAAGAGGGGCCTCCAGGATAAATAACAACCCTGACTTTAGTCCCGATGTGCTGATAAGACCGTAATGATTGGCTGCGTGAGCCTCAACTGATCCCCGGAGAGTCGCGCACATTCATCCCTAACTCAATCCTCTAAAGACCGTCACAAGCCGGCATCACATGTAAGCGAAGGCAGAATCGGGGAGTTAAAGCGAGAGAGGCGCACCGTCCGCTCTGCCCTCCTTCCTTGTCGCCTCTGTGCTTTGAGAGGGTGGGCTGGGAGGAGGGGGCAAATGAGATTTGACTGGCCACGCCGGGTGCCGCCAAACACAATGACGGGAGAGAACAATCCCACCCCTGAGCAGAGACACCGAAACGCAGAGCGGTGTTCCTCACAATCCCTTTGATTTAACATTCAGGAGAATGTCTCAAGTTTTCCCTGAAGCCCGCCCCCCCCCAACCAACTTACTCTAAGAAAGGCTGCTTGATTTATAAGCACCCAAAAACTGGCAGACACACTCAGTCATGAACGAGCTGCGCTGCATAAGCAGCAGCCTCCAGAGAACAAGCACCAGGCCGGTCGTTTGGTCCGTCACAGATCAAAGGAGGCCGTCGGTGCCCCGGCGCAGGCAAAGCCTCGGACCCCCCTGACCTCTGCCGCTTCCCCAAAAGGCATCTCATCACATCTGGATGATTGACTCCCCCATGAATTTTGTTTTCCACTCGGGCCACCCCAATAAAAACATTCTGGACACGCCACTGCACCCACCGGTGCTTTACTGTGACCCAGAGTGATCTTAAGCGTCTCTGGGGGGGAAAGAGGGGAGGGAGGGGGTGATGTGAGAACAATATTAAGTTCACTTTTCACCTCCTACAAAATTAGCAACCGCTGACAAGCTGGTTTGCAGAACGGGATGTGACCAAATTCTCATGTGGTGCTTTTCATAAGACGCTGCGGGAACGAAACATTTCTTCTTTTTCCGGGAAGTTCTGGCACTGCTGCGTAAACAGCGGCATGCGCAGCATTCAATTAGCTCGCAGGAGCCTGACGGACTGAAACGAGTCCGACGTGAGAGGCAACGGTCCAGAGCTGCTGCTGCTGCTGCTGCTGCACACAGAAACAATTAGTCGCTCTGCGGTTTTTTGTCTTTCGCTCTTTCTTTCTTTCTCTCTCTCTCTCTCTTTCTCTGTCACAATAAATAACATCTGGGCAGAAGAGGACGGAAAAGTGTCCCATGGCAGTCTGCGTGCCACTGCGGTGCCACCACCGTTCTCCCTCTCCCTCTCTCTCTCTCTCTCTCTCTCTCTCTCTCTCTCTCTCTAATGGGACGCGCAGGCAGACGGGAGTGACACACCTAATGGGTGCGCTTCAGACGCGCGGTCGGCAGTTTCGCTGCCTGCGACGGGCGAAGCAGCCGCCCGGCTTGTGCGCAAAGATGCGCAGGAGACCCTGGCGCGGATAATGAAGGCGTTTCCGCCCCCCGGCATCGCTCGCCGGTGATGGATCGTCCATATGAACATCAGCCAGTCCATACAATCAATGGGATTACTCACCGACAACTGCCACTGTTGTCAGAGTGAAATGTTGAGTCCAGACGAGCATCCTGACGCGCCGCCTCAGTTACTCCACGGAGTCCTTTTTCTCGCCTTAGTCTGGAAGCGGCGCGGAAGAAGTACAACAGCGAGAGACTTAAAGGGAGTCCACGAGCATTGCGCGTGCTGCAGCATCCACGGTGTAACAGTGACTGAGTGTCCGGCTCGGGATGAGCTCCGTTACTTTGAGCGGGACCGACGGAAACAGGGAGGCGCAGGAGGAGGCGGAGGAGGAGGAGGAGGGGGCGGGAAGGGGGCGGGCGGGTGGTTGAGTTGTAAGGAGTTCGCTCGTGCTCTGGACCTTATGAGCTCCATTTGCGGGGCCTCGCTCTGCCAGAGCCTGGGAAAATCTGAGCAGTCCGCCGGCACCGGGTGTCTGGAGACGGGACTGAACACCGGACAATTAGACCGGAATAGACGGGTAACTAGGTTACAGGCATGTGGTGAGACATAACTTCAGTCCGTCGTTGCTGTTGGGTGAGCTATTTGATTTAAGCAAGAAAAAAAACCCCTGTTGTATAACAGTCACATTGTCAGTGATGTGGTTAAACCGACCCAAAATGTAAAAGTCAGCAGGAATCTATTAACCAAGTTGGAACCAATTACACTAACTCCAAATAAAAACACATGGAGACCTCGGAGACAGTAGAAGAACAAGACAGGACAACAGCAAAGAGACAGATGAGGGTATTTTCAACAAACATCCATCAACCCAGTGACCCTCTCCTATCAGTCTTTTTTTCACTTATGTTTTTATTATAGACTGTTCCATCTCAACTGGGTTCTGTCGTCATAGCAACTGCTTCCTAAATTGTTTTGTCAACCAATTTTTTTGCATCATAGATAAAAATGCACATTTGTCGGCAGTGATAAACTTGTTCTCTGTTTATTTTTTAAATGCCTTTCCTTTGTTCCTCGCAGTTTGTTTCGGTCTGTGCACCCACTCGCCCCCTTGCTGCTGAAGTGACAGTCGGACTCCCTCGTTGGCGCTCCGAGCCAAAGCCACGGGTGTCTTCCAACAGCACAACAAGGGCTCACGGGAGGGAATGTTACCGATCACCCCATGGAGGAAAAGTTTGCAAGGCTGGAAAATCCCTTTCAGTGTGATATTAGGCCACAAGCATCTCTGCAAAAGAAAGCACAAGACTCCCCCTAAACTACTGCCTGTCTGTCACCCTCCCTGTGTTTTGGCTCTGGCTCTCCTGTGTTTTTCCCTCAAGTTTGACTTCCACCCTGTTTTCAGAGCCCCGCTCCTACTAATTCTGTGTCACTCTCTTGTGATTTTACCCCGGCGCTTCTTGTTTTATTTTCAGCGCCGGTGACTCCTCGCGTCTCTGGGAACTCCTTTTTTTGACTCACTAATTTCCCCGTCTGACCTCCCCACGTGTTCACGTCGTCCCTCGACGGCTTTCTCCAGTATTTAGCAGAATTTGGCCCGACATGTCCAGTTCGTTTCAAATCAGATCATGCCGCTTTGAGCCTCTGCGCAAAAAAAAGCAAAAGAGTTCGACGCTCCTGTCATAAACACTTAGGTTTGAGCTGAACGAGTGTTAAAGATCGAACTTCATGGGAACTCGTTGGAAGGGAAAAGAAAACACAAACCGTGGAATCGAAAAAGAAGGCTGAGCACAAATATCTTCTCTGCTGATTCGGCTCTCGCCCTTTGGCTCTCGGCTCTCCGCGTCGTTAGCCCGCGCCCCCGCGGGGCCCCCCGGTGTTGAAACGCGCGGTCGCTAAAATACGTCTAAAACGAGGTTTAAAAAATTAACATCTGTCAGTGGGGGCATAAAGATCTTTTTTTCCGCTGGTGTTTTTTAGCCCACTGTAAATAGAGACGCTTTCTCATGCAGAGCTATTGTGTGATCTTCTGGCCTCTCTCGAGCAGTTATACAGTGCACGATGCAGACTAAACAAGGTATGGCTGAGTTCAGTGCTGATTGGCTGTGGCCACTCCGTGGTCCATCGGCAGCATCGGCTCACATGGGTTCAGAGTTGATGAGGAAAGTGAAATACAGAACATTCAGGGGACGGTGGGGGGCAAAAACTATTGCAGGGGGCTTATTTATTTGGCGAGTAGCTCTGTTTTTTGCCCCTAAACCAACAAAGCCACTTTGTCCCCAGTGACTTATTTCACCACGACGAGCCTCGGGTTTCACGTTTAAAATGCGTTGCCAGTTCCTTGCGACGCACAGCTGCGCACAGAGAGCGCGCAAAGAAATCCTGGAAAGATTATTAGAGGATTATTTGAGGGAGGGTCTTGGATGGGATTCCTTTACAGGGGGGCTGGAGTCGGAGCGCTGATTGCAAACAATTGTACCAGTGTAAAGTGACGCTCCGATGGGGAAAGCAGCTGAGTCGGGCTCACTTACCGACGGTATTTTCACAGGTCGGAGCGTAATCTCGTAATGAAGCGTCGGTGTCTCGGTTTTACACGCAATCCTTCGACCCAAATCCCGGTGATTTACCTCTATTTTGTGAATTATTCGAGAAGTAGATCACATGAATCCCCCCGAAGATGCGCTCAGCTCGGATTGAACCGCAGCGGATAAAAACCACAGGCATCAAACACCGAGTTGTAATTACCAGCGGGAAGCCCCCCTCATTACAGCTTAGAAACCGCCAGCATTTATGCGCACATGACCGCTGACACCTGAGTGACCACCATTGCTCTGGGGCCACGTGACAGTGGGTACGCCTTCTCTTCATCTCGCCAACATCAGCATTGAACAACAAAATCAACATCGTCGGCGTTCAGATTATCCTCGCTTGCAGGCTGATGGCCTTCAAATAAACAGACGTTTGAGCTTGAGGTGTCGCTTTTCCCAAATAACAGACTTCCAAGCGCACACTGACTCACACTTGCTGTGGTTCTAATTGCTGGGTGTCACTCCAGACTCGTCCCCTCCTCCGCGCAACTCCGATGACGTCGTTTTCGTCCGTCTTTACAGGCGCAGTCGCACCTGCGCACCGGTATCTGTCTCTCTTGTCGTGCCGCGTGCGCCCGTCTCTGTCCCTGTGTGTAAATATTGTGCATCTCAGTGTACACAAACACCGGGGATCACCGGGGTAACAGAAAGTGCATCCTTTTGAGTCGGACGCCGTACAAATGGCGGTAACCGACACTGAACGGACACATTTCCAGAGTCCGTATCAGACGGGATCTCGGGAACGAGACGGTTTACTTTCTGTCTTCAGCCCTGCAGATATCTCTGGCTGAGACTCAGGAAGCCTCTGATTAGTTTCCGTGCACTTCCTTCTCCCCCCCCCCTCCTCATCCTCCCTCATCCTTCATCCTCCCGCATGCCTGAGCCCACTTGTACGCTTGCTGTTTCCCCCCCTGTTAACAATGTATGGAGGGCCCTTCTGCCTCTCGCTCTGACATGCTATATTCCTCTATTAGCCGGGAAAATCTATTCTAATGTGTTTTTCTCCACCCCCCTCTGCGCTGCCCCCCCAGCCCTCGCTGGCTCATGTATACATACACACAGGAAAGGAGCATTATGGCTGTCCAAGATACAGGGCTGTCTGCTTCCTTAATGAATCAAAGCCCCCCCCCCTGTTCAGTCCCACCACCACTCCTAGTCCTGGAGCCATCGGTCCTCCTCCTCAGCAGGGGCTATTTGCAGAGAGCATCTGAGGAATCTGAAATGTATACAGCAAGATAGTGCCTGTGTGTGAGGGAAGATGACAGCTCACGGTAAATGCGTACCACGTCTGGGCTCCACTGTTGTTTCCTCGAACAACGTCGGTGAATTTCGGAGAGCGTAACCCCGAGTTAAGAGAAGAGTTTCGGGGACACGTCGAAGCTTTCGCGTCCCAAATTGATCCATCAAGTACAGCAAAGAATAGGGCAACTATGAATAGGTTTCCTCACTTTTATACCGTGAGATGTGAGAGCAAGGGAGTGATTCTGCTTTTTATGATGTGTCCAGGGGCAGAGGGGGGGAGGGGTCATGGCGTCGACGCGCCGGCGGTCTTCGCACGACTCGTGCTTCTGTTTTCTTTGAACCTGCGGCAAACTGTGACAGAAAACAGCGTGTGAGATGAGACCGGCTTCGCTTTATGACACGAGACAGTCTGCACGCGAGCGAGCAACAATCGAGCCGGGGCGGGGGGGTGATCCCGCGGCGGCCCCGGGTGAAGGAAAGCAGAGCGTTTTTTGCGTCCCGAAACATTAAACAGATGGAGGGGAGCCGATGGAAAGCTCTGGAGTTCAGGGTTTCACACTGGGTTCCTCGCTGTCTGTGCCCACTGCCTTTCCCCCCACTTTGGTGGAGACAATTTGTGACTATTTTTACTTTGTTGATAGGAAATGATTCACAGTCCAGCAGACGTGCAGCTGAATAAAGGGCACGGCCTTGAGCTGGACGTCGATCTCTTGTTCTTCAGCTTATTCTTCATCTTGCAGAGAATTCATGTCGAAACACTCTGGATCTGCGCTTGGCAAAGCTTGGAACTTGGAAGTATTTGCTCGCGCTCCTGTATGCTTCGCATAAATAGAAACATGTGAGTGTAAATCGGTGCTCTGTCTCAGAGGGGATCCTGCAGCCCCCCCACGGGCAGAGGAAAACAACAATCTGACACATGTGGGCAGCAATTAGACCCTCTTCAGGCGACTCCTCCCACCCAGGGCCACTGTCTCCCCCTCGGTGGAGCTTCTGTCAGGACCTGGAGCTTCACCCCACCCTGCAGAGGCACACAGGGTCGTGACCTTCGGGCTCTGTCAACACCGAGGTAGAGTTTCACTTACGGGCCGACCGCGGGTCTTTTGTTCTGCCATAAAAACCTGAAGACGGGGGCCGATTGTCCATCGCAACGGGGGGATCCTTCATCTCCGCTGACCCTGGTCGTCAAATTTCCCCTCCACTGCTGGCTAGTCATCAAAAATCAACGCAAGATATCCCGAAAAAGGCGGAGCAAATCTCAGGAGAAACAAGCTTCGTCCTCCCGCAGAAGAGACATCACTGCAGCTGTATTGAGCTCTGGTATCTTAGGCACTCAAATGGTAAAAACTCGCTTTTGGGTCGAGATCCGAGATGCCACCGAGACCAAGACGCTCAGAGGTTTGAGGCTGAAACAGCAGCAGGACCGCTCGGGAAATCAGCCGGATCAAAGCAAAACACAGAAATGCGTTCATGGTTCTTTACGTTCCAGTTTCCTCTCGGGCCACTCGGACGACAAGCAAAACTCTGCCTGGTCCATAATGGTTTTTCCTCTCAAGAAGTAGGAAATGAAGCGGCTGCAGCTGAGGGGGGAAATGACCTCACTCCAAACCGAGACCTTTTTTCACTCTTATCAGCGAGGCGCAGACAGAGAGCCTCTCAAAGGCCGACTCTTCTGGTCTCATTCAGAAATCTGGGGCCCGAGCACACAGAATCACCGCCTTCCTCACCGAAGACGATCAAAAGTCTCGAATCGACCTCGCGCGCGTTTGATTTCAGGTCGTGCGTCGCGGCTTTTCAGCTCAAAGCAGCGCAGAGTGGCAGCGTCGCCGGCTGCATTTGTGTTTCTCCTCGCATCCTGTCTGACGAGCAGCATTGTTGTGAAAGTGGAGAGGGTTGTCGGAGGCTGTTATGTCGCCGGGTTGTTTTCTCTCTCTCTCTCTTTTCGACTGCGACTGCCTAACAATGACAGGAATGTCCCCCTCCATCGCCGTCCATCGCGGCGAAACAGGAAACTTGTGCGCGGCTTGGCGTCGGTTCGCTCGTCCTCCGCGCTTTTATCGACGTCTCTCCTCCGCTCCAGCTGTCAGACACAAAAAGCGTGCACGGCAGAAGGCATGTACACATGTGCACGCACAGCCGCAGTTGTTTCTCAGCATGTGACATCACGTTCTCGGCATGTCAGACAAACGACCGCGATTGGAGGATATCGTGTTCGGCTCTGGGCGCGATCGCTTCTGAGCGTGACATCTGACATGACAGCGTGACTGGGGGTCGAGTTGGGGGGGGGGATTTCCTTGTGTTATTTTCGCAATTTAACACAAGAAAGTGGGTGTGCGGGGTTTTTTCGTTCAAGCAGCACGCAGACGGTTGTTTTCGGATCTACCGGGTGACCTTTGAACTCAGTGTGTGAAGAAGGCTGCTGGAGTCATATCAGTGCACCTTTGACCTCAAGAGAAGCAGAAGCAGACACACAAATGTGTTATAAAGAAGAAACAACAACAACAATAAAACACAAACATTCGCGCTGCCTTGGTAGTGAGGTTTAAACAGCGCTGAGTCATAATTAGCATGATTCCAAACACATGTGCTTTGCTCCCATCAGCGCCTGCCTTGTGTCTCCTGGACCGACTTCAGGAGCCGCCGGCTTTCATCCTTTTCAGCCGCACTCGACATAAACACTCTTTACAGCAGCTGGGTTTTAGCCTCGCAATCAGCTCGGACTGTGCAGAGCCGCGCGGGCCGACCAGGCTGCGGGCCTCCAGTCGGACGGAGGCGCTGAGTGATAGATGAGTGTGGAGGTTCCGTGGGAACGGGAGTCGTTTTTTTATGAAGCGAGAATGCAGAATTGAGAGGGAGAGAGGTTTTTTTCACATCCAAACAGCTGGATTATTTACATCTGCCAGGTGTGAACGAGACAAAGGAAGTGGACCAAAACAGCTTGTCTAGGACCAGTAGTCTCTTACAGAGTTACATGGTTGTGTGTTTGTTGGCAAATTCAGCAATTAACCACATAATTATGTACTTTTCTGTATCAATGGCTGGACACTGAGCACGCAATTGATGAGTTTTTGTCAAAAACTCAGCTAGTTACGGATGCTGGAACAAAAAGTGTTACAGCGCTCCCAGTTTCCCCTCAATGCAGTTTTACTTAGAAGAATTTACAATGAATTTCTGTAGGGGTTTTTTTCCAAACGGCGAGATTATGGTGTTTTCCCGCATATGGCTCCAGTGTATCATTTCCGTTCCTCTGTAAATTGTGTAGTACACGCTCCTGACTTTTATTACATTGTATTCTGCCCTCTCCTTCTGCTCGGAGACTCTCTGAAAAAGCCGACGGCGGAGGATGGCGAAGCTGGAGCCTGTCAGCGAAACAGTCATAACACAGCCCGACTGGCAACGCGACACCGAACCCGCGTTGGAACACGGCGAACAGGAGATTTGTGGGGACTGTGAAACATTACGCCGAGGCCCAAGCGGTGGCTGCTGCCAGTAACCTTGTTGGCCGTGCGCGTTCTGTTTGTGAAGACTCGTGTCATAACTTTGGGGGAGGAAGGCTTTGACGGACTGAGCTGTGTCGGGTCGAGCGGGAGTCCCGTGATGAGGCAAAACCGAGGCGGGAGCGAGGGGCGCAAGAGGCGCTCCAGCTCAGGCCCTCGGGAGGTCACGGCTCCTCAGGTAGAGTCGGCACGCGTCTGACCCCCGCAGCACTCAGCCTCCCGCTGCGCAACTCGGGGATGATTAGGTTCACAAGGTCTCGTCGTGTTCACTTTTTAACCACGGAGCTCGTGTTTTAGGGTGAACGTGGTCGCCCGCTGACCGCAGCTGACGGCAGGAGTGGTCATATGGTCAGGATTAGCAGCTCACAGGACAGATGATCCAACTCTTGCGGGTTCTGTTTGTGGTGTTTTCTGATTTAGATGAAGTAAATAGGTTGTTTTTCTCAAGTGACAAACTGGGTATGCAAACTTAGCAACAGGGTTTGCGAAAGAGAGCCTCTTTTTAATAAGTCAGTCAGCTTGTTTGGGTTCATTGCTCAACGTGCGGAAGAAAAACCTTTGTTTGTATGTCTGATGAACATTTTGTTGCTTATTATTGTGTTGGATGATTGTTACGTTGGTCTGTGTCTGTGTCTGTGTGTCTGTGTGTGTGTGCAAGTATGTGCGTGAGTGTTCGTGTGTGTGTGTGTGTGTGTGTGTGTGTGTGTGTGTGTGTGTGTGTGTGTGTGTGTGTGTGTGTGTGTGTG